>SMLS01059218.1:0-10510 GCA_004785975.1 Popillia japonica
TATTTGCTGTGATGAGCATGGTTAATTTTGCTCAACAGCACAACATATATTAACTTCCCGTCGTTCCCTTTCCTCACTCAATATCCGTATACGACATCCTTTGGTCTTCTCAATGCATGGCAATCCGTAATACATCCAATAGATTCGAATATATGAACAATGTTCAAAACTGTTTGAACGGCAGGGACGGGTCTATTTTCAAATGAAAATATGAAGCGACCAATTACTTCTTGTGCTGTACTACCTGAATAGTACCATTTAATTATTTGAATTCTTTCTTCCTTAGTGTATAACATCTTACACAGTGCTAGTAACTCAAAATGAAAGAAAATTGTCCGTGTGAATAAACGATTTTTTATGTCATTTGTCGGGTATTTCTCCGTTCAGACACGCGGAGAAATACCCCGAGAAACGGTAAAGTATTTTAAAAATCTTTTTACTAAAGGTTGTGTAGGTTCATTAGGAGCACATTTTAAAATTATTTGGAAATATACAGGGCGATCCAAAAAAAAGTTGCGTACCAAAGTTATGAAAATTTAAATGGAACACCCTGTATATTCGTGCATATTTTAATACTGTAGGGTAAATAAAGGCTACTTACTGTTATATTCCCTATACCTAACTCAACCGGTTTTCGAGATATTTTAATATTTTTGAAAATGTAGATAAAAATTTAAGAGGCATTTATGTTTTACATGATTGAGCTAAACATTTTAAATAGTGTTTATTGTTTATTCAAAGGACTAAACTTTATAACTAATTAAAGTTGATATCTAGAAATTATATAGAGTGTTTAAAAACAAGATTTCTTTTTGGTTGAATGTTATAGGCAAGTAATTCTCTTATATTAAATGAACACCCTGTATTTTTGACCACATTTAGATTCTAATTTCAATTGTTTTTAAAACTGTACTAGGGTTCCCTATACCCATCTCTTCTAGTTTTTTAGTAATTTATAGTTTTTGATTCTAAACATTAATTTCCTACCATTTAATTCTCAAAAGTAGGTTTTGATGGAAACAAATGACTAAATACCTATTAAACTAATCGTTTGATTGGTTTCGTTTCACAATAATGAAAAAACCTCTTAACTAAGTAAATAAAACTTTATTAAACAAATAACATTAAACAGTAAAAAAAACTAGTATTTTAACAAATGCTCGAAATGATGTCCATCAGTTTTAAGGCATAAACGAATTTTCTCTTGAAAAGACTGCTTCACTTTTGTTAAAATTTTTGGTGCTATAGAACGAAACGCTATTCTTGTTCGTTCTCTCATAAAGTCAGGTGTAGTTGGTGGTATACCGTACACTCTATCTTTAATATACCCCCAGGAGGCTTAGGTCTGCGGATCTTGCTGGCCAATGCTGAGGGCCGCCGCGTCCAATTAACCTATTGCCTATCCAATTAATTTCTAACGTCAATATGAAAATGTGCTGGCGCACCATCTAATTGTAACCACATCCTCTGTCTAATATCAAGTGGTACATCTTCCAAAAGTACAGGCAAATGTGCTCTTAAAAGTCGAAAAAACATAGCGCCATTTAAGAGACCATCAAAAAAGAAAGAACCTATCACCAGCGTTCCAATTATTCCACCCCACACATTGACACGTCGTCTATGTTGCCTGTCGCTAGTTCTAAAAAGATGGGGATTTTTGTCACTGTCGAAATGAAAATTGTGACTATTAACTAATCCATTATTGTGGAATGACAACTCGTCCGAGAAAAGAACAAAATCGAAGAAATTTTCGTCATCACTAAGTCTTTCTAGAACCCACAAACAAAAGTCGACTCATCGATCGTAATCTGGCTCCAAAAGTTCCTGGTGTAATTGAATACGATACGGGAAAAAAATTGTGTTTTTTTCGTAATTCTTCAAGCGCTTCGCCTCCTGATTCCAATGTTTTCACCTATTTTACGTTGACTTGTATGTGGAATTTCTATCAGAGAGGCGATAACAACAAACTCATTTTGTGCATTGCCCGTAACAGGTCTCTGCCCTTCTGGTTTCTTATAACTCACGCTTCCTGTTTTTCGGAGAACTTGCAATAAATTTTCTAATGACCGCCTGTCAGGATGACGCCTGTTAAGATATTTTTGAGCATAAACTCTTGATGCTAGCAAGCAATTTCCGTCTTTTGAGAATTAAATGGTAGGAAATTAATATTTAGAATCAAAAACTATAAATTACAAAAAAACTAGAAGAGATGGGTATAGGAAACCCTAGTACAGTTTTAAAAACAATTGAAATTAGAAACTAAATGTGGTCATAAATACAGGGTGTTCCATTTAACATAAGAGAATTATTTGCCTATAACATTCAACAAAAAAGAAATCTTTTTAAACACCCTACATAATTTCTAGATATCAACTTTAATTAGTTATAGAGTTTAATCCTTTGAATAAACAATAAACACAATTTAAAATATTTAGCTCAATCATGTAAAACAGAAATGTCTCGTAAATTTTTATCTACATTTTCAAAAATATTAAAATATCTCGAAAACCGGTTGAGTTAGGTATAGGGAATATAACAGTAAGTAGCCTTTATTTAACCTACAGTATCAAAATATGCACGAATATACAGGGTGTTCCATTTAAATTTTCATAACTTTGGTACGAAACTTTTTTTGGATCACCCTGTATATTTCCAAATAATTTTAAAATATGCTCCTAATGAACCTACAGTACATATGAATGGATTAAAGGAAAAGAAACATAAACTGTATATTCGCAAGAAACTTCAAATGGCAATACCCATGGATTTAGCCCTAACATTTTCCGCAACAAAATAATAAATTGTACTACTTTCAAGACGAAACAGAATACGAAAAGTAAGGTTAAAACTGTACTCTTTGCAAAAGACATAGTTAAAAAGAATAAATCACCTACTCTTGGTTACGATTTCATTTTTTTCAACAATTACACAAAGCACACACTTTACACGATAGCAAACGATGAGGAACGGTAAAATAGCAGAATGCCTGGTTGTATAGAACACCCATCGAACTGTCTAGAACCACGTCTGCGAGAATCAACAGAAATTTGAGCACGCTATTCAAAGGCTTAGGATATAAAATCATAAAATTACATAGTAGGTACTTACATTTTTTTTAATTAAGTTATAGGTTTTTATAGGTATAAAGGAAATATGTATAAAAGGAACAAAGATAATTAGGTATAAATTAGTCTGTATAATAAGATGAATATATGGTCGATTATCCTTCAATTTTAAATCAAATAGGCTGATTATAAATATTTATAAAAATAAATAGGTGATTAAGTGATGGGCCTAGTTAACATAGTTCATTTTGTTAACAACAGATAGGAATAACGTCGAATTCACGTCTTTTCGCCGTCAACTAAAGACGTATTTATTTAGTCATTAAAATGACGTTCATTTTTGGTCGATAATAGCTGTATCGACGTCGTCATCCGTTTTTCTCCAAATATTCACGTCATTTTCACGTCAGTCTGCTACCTGGGGCGCAACCTGTTACGGACGGAAAATAAGTTTCAAACAAAAACTACATACTTGATGGCGTAGAATCCGAGTCTGCAATACAAAATGAGGGCTCCCATTTAAGACTTCAAAATTGCCCCCCATAATTGTTAATTTTTATATATTATTATTTTATATTTGATTTGTGATTTGTGTGTTTTGTGTATTATCATTTTATATTTAATTTTAGGTGATTATTTGAGTGATTATTTTGGTTATTATTGCCCTACAAGAACGTAGGTATTGTATTGAAACGGACGTGGAAAAGTTATTTTGCTTCTGAAGACCTCTGGACAGGTTATCATATAGTGAAATATAATATGTATTCTACATATGTATGTATGTATATGGATGATGGCTCGGTTATGATATGGAGGTGTATGTCCGCCGCACTAGTAGGCAGTTGACGATTTATAGATGTTACAATTGATAAATGGCAGTATTTACATGTATTAAAACGAAATTTGAAAGTAAGTGCCAAAAATTTAAGTACCTATTCCAAAAACTCTTAAATTTTACATGGATAACGAGCCGCAGACGCAAACACGAAATTTCTAATAAAGAAGGTCTGCGAAAGATCAATGAACAGGAATGGTACAAAATACCATCTATATTAATAAAATAATTAATATAATCAATGCCATCATGAATAGTAGCAGTGAGGAGGCGAGTCGAGAATATTCTACCAAAGATTAATTTTGAGTTTTAAAAATAAAAATATCACTAGAATTAGAGTGGTAACGGCATTCAAATTGACTTTGAGTTCGTCGTCTCCGGTAGTCTTTGGTACTGTTGTAAAATGAGTAGACGTAACAAGTCCAAATAAATAAATCAACACAGACGAAATGAATAAATATTTTATGTAGTTATAGCAAGGCTGTGGATATGATCTAGGATTCAATTGTCTGTAACTTATGCTGAAATTGCGAATAATTGATATGAGCATCAATATTGTATAAGTGTAGTTTCTTCCTATATCTACTTGAATTAATATATTAGTGATTAAGCAACTGACATCTATCTTCTAGCATTAATCTGTTCTGACCTTAAACAGATTATACTTCGTAGCAATATGAATAAAATTAAACGTGATATGGACGTTCAACTGTTATCTTAGTAATGCTGGAACTAGTAACACCAGCAGACGTTCATATGTTGGCGGCGCCTAGACGTTATTGAAGGAGAGTAAGAGTTAAGAAATACATACACACAAGATGTTGATCTTTATCACGTCAATTAACATAAGTGCATACGTAAATATAGCCCCAGCGTCAATATATGTATCGAAGGTACTTTTTAATATAAAATTTCTAAGTGTAAAGGAATTCGAATTTCGTATTGTGATATATGTATATGTATAAATTATTTGGTTAACTATTAATTCTCACAAAATAATGTACATACCTTTATAGAGAAGTAGATTAAATATGAAAGCTTAAGTAACAAATGGAAAAGTATGTTATGTAGGTACATATGTATTTGTTACATAATTCCGTTTGCTGAGATTAGTGTAAAATTGATAAGTTCAAAAAGATATCTTGCCACCAATATTTAATTCAATATTCAATTGGAAAATGGTCTATTATCACAAATATTTAAAAGATGTTGCTGACAGCGACACATTTATAATGGCATTATTATTATTAGTATCGTAACGCGTTATTATTAGGGGTCAAGCTTTAACGGCAACTAAGAGTCAACCACTAAAATTATCTTTTAAATGCCGGCAAAATATTATTTGAGATATGGGGTCTTGCTGAATCTTGTATTCTTGTATCCTTTATGTAAAGCGATTACGTTATTAATCTGTTGAAAATCGGTAGCAACGCTGTTGCTGTCAATGTTATTAGTTATTACGTATACTAGTTGAAATCACGAAAGTTGAGCCCTGCGTCACAATTTGATGTATCTAGTAACGACACACATTTGTAAACTTGTTAGTCAAAATACTTTAAAAATAAAGATAACAATATAAACGTATTTCATTCGTCCGTAACATATCGGTAGGACCGACGTTTTATTACTCCAGTCTATTTAGTCATGTAGTACAAGACAAAGGAAGAAATACAACAAAAATGAGATTTCTATACCAACAACATATAGCTAACTGAGACGTAATTTGATGAATATTGTTCTACCGTTTGCGGAATGTCAAATATTAATATTATTGACATTGATTGACATTATGTCAGCTCACGGAAGAACTGCATTCACAATATCGGCAATTAATATTGAACTTGTTGCAATACTTTAATAAGGAGAAGCAAAACAATGAGCTTTTATTGCCATTATCATCGGTGCAAGAGGTAGAAACTCTTATTACACTTATTGCTATTTTCATATTAGGTAGATATACATACCTATAGCTATTTTACTACAGAGAGTAACAGACCCTTTAAAGATTGGTATGTCTTCGGTAAAAAGAATAAAAAACCGCAAAGAAAAAAAAACATTGTGCCGTCTATACAAATAAAAGAAGTTTAATTGTTGTTGAAGCGTATAATTTCTGATTCATCATTTACCCATTAAATTTATTTATTCCTAACTTGCTGAAATTCTAATTGAAATAATAATAAATTATTTGAAATTACAAACAAATATCATAATAACTGATTTGTTTAAACGCAAATTATCTATTTTCTTAATTATAAAGGTGTTTTTTAAAGTAAATGATATCAATAATGTAAGTGTAAATTGACATTAACTTTACATTTTGACATTTCGTTATGTAAGTACGCGCCATAGCATTTTTAAAATATGCGGAAGTACGATATCTAATATGAATCAGAAGTACTGATTTAATTCATACGTTAATTTATTGATGACGTAGGGCTCATCTTTCGTGATTTTGACTAATATATATGCAAGTGTATACACTGAATGGTTTGAATCCTACCATCTCTACTATGACGTGTCAACCCGTAACGCCATTAACCGAAATTGGAGTTAGCGCATAGAATTTAGCTTAAACTCAACTTACCACTAAAAAAAAAAGAAAAGGGGAAAAGATTCCCAACACCGCTATTTTAAATGGTCGTTCCCACCGGATCCGTTGAAGAGGCCCCTGCTAGCTAGTGGAGATGGGACGGTTCGTTTCTTACCTTGCTCAGTCTAATGCGCCACGACGTTCGAGTATTAAACTCCTACTCCTCAACATCCATGAACGGCGAAATGAGATGGTAAAAGGGGAATAGCGCGCGATTTAAAATAGCTTAGTCAACAAAAGAAAACAACCCAATTCAGTCGAATACCCGTGAGTTTATTCGGAACAAGATATGTATCACCCAGTATATCACCAATAATAACTGAAGTAAATAACCCAAATACATATATCTATGTAGATATGTATCACCCAGTATATCAGCATTAATAACAGAAGTAAATGACCCAAATATATCTATGTATATATCTTCCAGAAACCCCGACGATTAAGGTTCTTCAAAAGATTAGTATTTACAAAACAAAAAAACAAGTCTTTACACACCCATATAGGGCTTATATACATGAAAGGACAATAACGAGAACCGAACACCGGCGCCGTAGCAATTTTGGCCAAATTTCTCGCACCCCGAGTTATTAGATAATTCATAAATTAACAAATGCGACCGTATGCTGACAAAACCTAAAATATTTAAACTAGGAACCCTTAATACGTTGGTTCACACTTCAGTAATACTAATAACCTACTGGGTCGAACCCAATATAATTACAATTCCAAAACGTCAGAGAAGCTGACCATAGGTTAATGACAAAATTTGTATGATTAACTCCAGAAATTTTAACTGGTTCCAGAAAGATCAAATAAATTTAATATAAGACTACGCTATTAAAAAAACTAACTAAAATGTCCTCGGCAAAGGAGAGACAATACCAAAATATATGGCCGAGCGGCACTGAAGGTGCTCGCCAACAATGAATTTAATTTAAAAGAAAGGAATTAATTGAAATATGCTACGACACTTAGCTGGAAGCTTCACGAAGGATCCCATTCGACACCTTCAAATTGTTACGGTACTGGCCATGTGTAAGATAATCCGCACCCTAAGGTTCTCCGAATTCCTCACACCTGATGTTTAAGTCCCGTCTGCGCTTTGTCCTATCCAAGGAAAATTCATACCAACTATTCTCTATGTACAATATATACCAGGAGACACCACACAGTACGGCGGATGTCGTGTACCCCCATAAAATAATATATAATATTTCTAAATGAAGCTCTGGTGGTCAACAAAAGCCTAAAAGAGAAATAAAACGACAAAGTATGAAATCATGAACATGTGGTCAAGATGGCGGTTCCTACCTTAGATGGAAATCGGCTACAAGATTTTATCGCGCTGCAGGGAAAACTAAATCCGGTAATTTCACCGTGTACCCAAAACTCGGTAACTTAGTTGCAACACTCGAGATCCGCACACTAGTACGATAAATACATTCAATAACCCAAAAAGTCAACCAACTTTATGCCATAATGTAGCAACTTTCTTCCCCGCGCGTGAAACTTCTAGTCAACCATGAGACCAACAGCCCAATGCCAGAAATGGAACCAGTTCTGACATACACAGAACAATCCAGCACGACCTCAAACACCATCTCCACAATCTAATCTAATCTAATCTTCGACTATCGACCACGAGATGGCTCTGCCAGGATCATAACGCGATATTAAACCGTTACAAACTCCACCCCAACCTCTTAGAAATTTTTGTCCAAAAATTTCATAACTTATACCAAAAGAAAACCTACCACGAGGGAACCTATTACCAAACATAAGACCAACCAATGCAACAACTACCCTTTGCACCAGACACACCATCACATCCATAACCCATAAGGTGACACAATAGTCAAACCACCCCGCGCCTCTTCAGCAAATCGACCGGTATACTCAGGAATTAAACGTGACAAACCAAAAAGACTAATCCCGACTAAAGCCAACCCCCGCTCCACGTATGAGAGAGCCAAGTCCCCAGTCGCTTGCAACAGCACCCCGAAGAAATCCTAAAGAAGGCGTAAAAATAGATGCATGTAGCATGGAAAAAAGCTCAGACTGGAAGGGGATCATTACTTCCAGCGGCGAAAAGGAAGAAGCTGTACTGGTGCAAGAAACGGGTTCCCGCTGAATCACAAGCGACACAGCAGTCGACAATATTCGGCGTAATGAATCCAAGCCCTAAGTGGGACGAAGATCAAAAGAATAAGAAAAACGGGCAACTAAAACGGGTTTATTACTACAAGATAAGGGATACCAAGAGGGTTAAGGATTTTGGAAATTGGGAAAGGTAACTGTCACCTCATCATACACACAACAACCACATCGGGCTAAGGGTAGCCAGAAACAAAAAAAACTGTGAAAGATTGCTAAACAAAATACCAAAATCTGACCTAACAAGAATTAAAGACACTACCAGCATCGTAGCGACTAAAACGCTGAAGGCGAACACAAACAAAAAAGATACTTCTATCTCAGGAAATTTTGGCCAAACAAACAAGGGGACGACTCTAAATTAGCAAAGCAGTAATATGGGGAGGTTTAACGTCACGGGAGGCCCAACCCGGACGGAAACAGCTAATGCTGGGTAAACAAACTATAACAAAAAGAAACCAATCCTTATTCCGGAACAAAAACAATTAACCGCGGATACCAAACGAGATAGCAGACTGCCGGAACTCAGCCATACGGATGGGGTGAACGATTTTTGTTGGACATCCCCAACCGTTCCGAATAAAAGTCAAATCCAGGATAAATAAGTACGTCAAAATCGGTAAGTTGTTTAATCGCCCATACGATGTCAAACGGTCGAATAATCCCGCAACCAACCCAAAAAAAGAAATTACATCTCCAGATCATCTTTGAGACTTAGAAAAACACCACATCTCCACGTCTAAAATACACGGAAACAGGATTCTCAACGCTGACACCTCCAAAGTGCAATGGGGATGCTGAGTGATTTTAGGACGCCTTCTACGCCTCGGACACAACACCGGCAGGAGTATTCGTCGGCCCACCTGCAAACCAAATTAGTCCTAATCCGATGAAGGCTTCAAGTCCTTACAATGCCAATTACCCCTAAATCTACCATCTGTATCCTCCAATTCACACGTCCAAGGAGAAATCTTTTTTTTGATAACGAAAGGTCCAACAAATTTAGGTGCTAATTTCGCTGCAAAGTAGTTCAACGCATCCGACTGTACAAAATTCCTTCGGAATACCCTATCGCCAACACTATACTGAACGTCCCGCCTACGTAGATCATAATATCGTTTGTTCCTCTCTGCTGCCTTTTCCAACCGGCGCTTAACTTCGGCATATAATGAGCGAAGTGGAATAGTTCGATCAGTTCTCAAAGCATTCTCGTCGACTGCAAGATCCTTCGACAACTTAATGTCATCAGTTAAATTCAATGGAAACTCTCGACCGAATACTATAGAATAGGGAGTATAGCCTGTACTCTCGTGTACCTGAGTGCGAATAGCACACGCAATTTTCCTTAAATGTTTATCCCAACTCCGATGATTATCCTTGACATAACATCTAACCATAGTCTCTAGCGTTTTATTCGTGCGTTCTGTCGGATTGGCTTGAGCATGGTAATTCGGCGTAAATACATGCTGCACACGATAAGACTGTAATAAGTTAGTAAATTCCCTACTCCGAAATTGAACTCCGTTATCTGAAATTAACGTCATAGGCTGACCGAACATGAGAAACAACTGATCCTCAATCGCTGCCCAACACAGTTTAGTGGTAGCACTACGAAGTGGAATAGCCAAAGTAAATTTACTAAAAAGATCCACAATAACTAGGATATACTTGTAACCTCGAGTAGACCTCGGTAGCGGACCTATAAAATCACACGAAACAACCTGGAATGGTCTATCCACAATCCTCCGCTTTGCCGTAAAACCAGCAGGCTTACGTTGCTCAGGTTTATTCTCATTACAAACTGTACATCTTCCAACATACCTAGAAATGTCAGATTTCATCTTTGGCCAATAGTAGTGCTGT
>SMLS01059219.1:0-11902 GCA_004785975.1 Popillia japonica
TTTTTTTCTCGCGAAAAATTTTTACTACTATTCAATTTTCTGTGATTGTGATTTAAAAGTGCAGAGTGCAGTATACAAAATTTTAGCAAAATCCGACTTGCGCCGCTATTCTTCGATTTAGCAAATAGATATAATAAATTGTAAAAATTTATTCTTATAATGGCTATTCCAAGTATATACAAAATTCCAGGTATGTACAAATATAAATGTAAAATTCCAGGTTGCGAAAGTCGATATTATTCCAATGTTTTTCCTGATTCAGGTGATTCAGGTTGTCAAAATAAACATTTCTTTACTCTCCCTTCTGATGATGATAGAAAACAGGCATGGTTGAACTCTATTAAAGAATTTTCTGGTGTTGATGTTTCTTCGAATTCAAAACGTATATATGTTTGTGAAGATCATTTTGAACAGAACTGTTTTAGAAATGCTCTACAAAATTCTTTGAATAAAATGGCTTATCCGACCTTACTTCATAAGCCTGTCACCAAAGTTATTTCAAGTCCTTGTCGAAGTTCGTCTAGCAATGAATCTGAAGCAGTCAAACCAAGTTGTAGTTAAGCCGCTATCCCAATTGCTAGAATATCCGAGAGTAGTCTGGAAAAATTCCATGTTAGACTATCAAAGAATCTCATATGGATTAACATACAGTACAAGCTCGATAATGTGAACGCAAAAATACCAAGGACCATTCATACAATTGAAGGTATATAAAAATACATTATCAAAAGCTCCTTATTTTACAAAGAAAGTTAACATACATAATGTGTATAACGAAATGAACATTTATTAAAAAAATAGCAAATAAAAATATGTATGTACGTATGTATTACATATTTATTTTAGGTCTGAAAAAATGTGAAATTTTTTTCTGAATCTTTTTAGATTGAATATGCAAAAGGACAGCCTCTTCTAATATATTTTGAAGCAATAAATTTTTATTTATGTCAAGATTATTTTCTTGAGCCCATTGCACTGCTAAACCCAAAGCTTTTGCAGCAGCAGCATGTGAAACACGCTGAGGATCTCATTCTGCTTCCTCAGCCTCGGGAATTTCATTGTCGAAGATTTCGATTTCAGATCCATGTTGACCATAATTTATTTCATTAAGTAGTGTAACTATGTCCTTAAGTGCTTCAATGTAGTTAATCTCTTTAGCGGCATTACCGATAGGGGAATATTATCTTCGTTACGCTTTAAAATGTTATTCCAACATTTACGAATTATATCAGGATTAAGCTTATTCCACGCAATCATCAGATGCATTATAGCATCCCGTATTGTTAAAAGTTTCAGACTCTGTTAATTGACCACTTTTTCCTACAATTGAACTTAAAAGGCTTTTCCTTAGTAAAGTTTTCTTAATTTTAGAATGTTCTGATCTAGCAGTTGTATTAATGGTGTGACATTGGGTGGCATGAATATTACGAATATCATTCCATCGGCTGTTCTTAGCTTCTCTTTTGGTGGGTGACTAGGAGCATTATCTAGTAGAAGAATGGCTCTTGGAGGCAACCCATGGGATTTTAAAAACTTCTTTACCTACAAATGTGTAAGGGAATGTATTATTTTATTCATCTACGTTTTTACAGTCTATAACATAAGCTTACCTTAGGGACAACATCCTCGAAAATCCACTCCTTAAAGATTTCACAAGTCATCCATGCATTTTTTGAATGTTTGTAAATACAGGATTTTGGAATTTACTTAATGCTCTCGGGTTCCTAGATTTTCCAATAATAAGAGGTGTCAATTTATGTTGGCCTGTAGCATTTGTGCAGCTTAAGAAAGTCAATCTTTGCTTTGCAATTTTTAATCCTGGGGCTGTTTTTTTTGATAAAGAAACGTAAGCCGTTTCGGGGAGGAGCTTCCAAAATAATCCCGTCTAATCTGCATTATATATTTGTTGGTGACTTAAATTTAGTTCTTGTATAATTCCTGTTTAAACGGGTCGACCAATTTCGGCTGAGAAGATAATTTTTCTGCCGTTATTTTTAGAAATCGAATGCCATAACGGGTCTTGAATTTTTGCAGCCAACCATCACTAGCTGTAAATGTTTCGTTTCCACATAAGTTTAATGCTTTTCTCGAATTACGTCGCCACTTACAGGTAAATTACGCTCTCTTTGTTTAAGAAACCATTTCTAAAGTTTTTTTCCATTAATTTGTATGCAGATACCTTCAAGGTACGTCTTTTAGAAGGATTTAACATATTGTCTACAGCTTCTAAAATGACATCTTTTTTCTTGTTTATTAAAAAAACAGTTGATTTTGCTATACCATATTTTTTGACCAATAACGATACTGTCATACCTTTCTCAATTTCTTCTAATATTTTTGACTTTTCTTTCAATGTTAAACACTTACTCTTTTGCTTAACCATGTTTATAATGAATATAAAACCAAAGTGATAACAAGTTGACTGCTCGATGGGGTAGATCTAACTACAGTGAATAATATTAATGCTGCTTATATGTATTGTAATCAAGTTCAAACAAGTTAAAAGTCAACAAACACGTATTCATACTATCGAGAGGCAAACGTTCACACTATACAGCTGTCAGTACAAAATGTTGGGGCGAAAATTCTGTTCACGTTATCCAGCTGTTCAAACTAACGAGTGTTCATGTTAGCGAGCTTGTACTGTATATAAAAATTTCTTCAAATTTAATCTAAACGTATAGGTACATTGAAACAAAGTCTTCGAAATTGCAGGTCAGTGGCAGTTATGTTTGTAGAGGTAGCATCATCAAAACAATTCAAAAAATACAAATGTATAATTTATGAAGAATCTGTTTTAGAATGCATTTTGAGCGTGATTTTACTACTACAGATAAGGTACCTGCTTCAGCTATCAAATCCACTTTTCTACGCTATGTACTTACTATCTACTTCCTTTTGACACCAGTGTTAATGCTCATATATTTGCTCATTGCTTCATGTTCCACATCTCAAAAATACCAGAACGACATTGTTGAATTACAATATGTTTGATTCACGCTATCTATATAAGAAGGCTAAGTTTTCTTTCATTAAGCAGCGTTACGAATTAGATAAATCTAGGCGATTTCAAATGCCCCGCAAACTCAAATATACTTCAATATGCGGAACTATTTCATGAAAAAAGTAGGCACGTAGGTTGCAGCTCCAATAGAAACTATGGTTTGTGATTCATCTAGATTGCCTGCGGAAGCTATTCATACCGCACAATTTGCGTGATATGGACTCACTCTTTGATAGTTTAAATTCTACTACATTGAATAATGAAAAGCCCTTAAAGCATTCTGTTACTTCTAAATAAGAACACTTAAAATTCTAGTATGAAGTCTTCAAAACATTGAGCACTGGTAATTTGAAAGTTTAACGAACAATCACGTAAAATCATCACTACCAGTGAAAGTGCGTAGGAGTCATATTCTTCGAGGTATCATTTTCTTGTGGAATAAACTGCAGAATATACGCTTTAGGCATTTGGGAACAAGATCATTAAATCAAGATTCTTTGGAGAATTTATTAGGCGTCATACGTCAGTGTGGTGGTCTTAATACAAATCTAAGTTGTATCTTAAGTAATCTGCAATCTCTCATGACTTCTATTGACCCTAAAAGTGCTAGGACTTGTGCATTGGATAAGAATGAACTAGAAGCTTCTTCTCTAAATGTTCCGATTAATTATGATGATTTTAATTATCAAGCTGTGATCTATGTCTGCTGATTCTTCCTAAAAATACTTAATTTACCTGATTGTGAGGTTTGTAAATCTTTAGTTTCTGCTAATGTAGAACCTCATCATACATTTATATGATAATATGCTCCTTGCTAGTCTGTGATTGCGATTAACGCGATAGTTTATTGCTCGAACCTGATGACATTGCTGTGTGGAGACGAAGATATTTATCTTCGATATCAAAATATAGAAATGAACAAAGCCCAATGTATTATTTAGACGAAACATAGCTGCATAAAGGGCACACAAGAGCAAAAGTGTGAGTAGATGTTAATGTTACAACACACAGACAAGTATTTATAGATGGTGTAACTACTGGTCCTACTGGTAAAGGGAGACGCTTAATGGTTCTGAGAATGGTTTTGTCGACAATGGGTTAGTACTATTTGAAGGAAGAAAAACAGCCGATTACAACAATGAAATGGATGCAATAGTTGTTGGCGAGTGGTTCAATAATATTTTAAGGAAATTACCAATTACAATAGTAATATTATAACGGATAATGCATCTTACCATAGCAGAAAAAAGGAAAAAATACCAACAACTTTAACACAAAAAGCAGAAATGCAAGAATGGTTACTTCAAAAACAAATACCGTTTAATCCCGTTTAATGGTGCTATTAGAGTTGCTGGAAATAATAAATCAACACAAGGAACATTACAGTGGATGAAGTGGCAAAACAGAGTAATAAAATTGTACTTACATAGATTACCATAGTGAATTAGTTTGGGCACAAATAAAAAATGAAGTAGTTGCAAAAAATAAAAGCTTCAAATTAGTCAATGTGAAATAACTTTTGTTAACCGCAATTAGAAATGTAACCTCAGAAATGTGGACAAAATGTGTGGAACATGTAATTAAGGAAGAAGGCAAAATGTGCAAGTTAGATGGCTTAATAGATGAGGTGATGGAACTATTTACTATTTCGATTGGAAATGATGACACAAGCGACAGTGATTTTAGTATTGACAGTGATAGTGACTCTGTTGACCAACGCTAGAATCATGTATTTAAAATGTAGTATCATTATTGTTAAATTACACCAGTTTTTGTCGATTACTGTTTTAGCATTATATATGTGTTATATATGTATAATAATAGCTGATTGCAGGTCCATTGGGAATCGCCCCTGCTCTCAGGAACAACGAAACAAAAACCTAAACGTTACTTCTGTGAAAGATAAAATTGTGCCTGAGGGTCTTTACTTTCTTAAAAAAATAATATAATAATTAACAGTGTGCTCTTGGCACGTGAGGTAGGTGTGTTGTATCGTGTGTTCCGCAATAAATTTGAAAAAGACTGAAACTGCAAATAAAATGTAAGAAAGTGAGCCCAAAAGAGAATAAAAGTGCCGTGCATCTCAAAATATCAATTTACGAGTAAGTAAGATTTAAATATCAGACGAAAATAAAAGAAATATATATATAACAGAGAGAGAGCCAAGGTCCGACGGGTCGACCGGCTTCTGGCTTTTTCCACGCGCTTCAGTAAAAAGTACCAATGTACACACGAATATAAAGAAAAAACATCTGGGAAAATAATAAAAGACAGGCTTCGAATATTTGAGATTCTAAATATATACATACATAAGGAAAATGAATTTAAAGAGAGATTTAAGTGATGGCTACTCTACTAATGAGAAAAAACGAAAGGCAGAAGAGGAAGCTAGAACTGTATTTGGTACGAGTAAAAAAACCCAAAGGAGTCCTAAATTAGAAAGAAAAAGTGGGACAAGCTGGACCAAATATTGAAATTAATGACAGAAATGAAATCAGATCAGAAACTCATAAAAGAAGAAATGCATTGCATAAGAACAGAATAAGAGGACTTCAAAAATGAAATAAAAAGACTAACAGAAGAAAATGAGGAACTAAGAGAAGAGAACGAAGTAATTCGAAAGGAAAACAGAGAAATTAAAGAAGAACTAAATGAACAAAGAAGATTGATGAATATATATGAAAAAGATAGAAAGAAATCCAATCTCGTTTTAACAGGGATGACCATGGGTACGGAGGACCCAAGGGCACTAAAAGAAGTAATAGAAAACATAATAGAAGAATACCTAAAGTTAGATATAAAAATAAAAAATGCTAAAAAAATCGGAAACCAAACGTGTTTGTTAGAATTAAATAACGTGGACCAAAAAAATAAAATCCTACAAAACAAATACAAGCTGAAGAATTATAAATTGAATCGAATATACATCAATGAAGATCTCACAAGTGAAGGAATGGAAAAACGAAAGCAACTTCGGGACAGAGCAAAGGAGGAGACAAATAAAGGAAAATCAGTGAAAATAGGATACAACAAACTAACAGTGGATGGAAGAGAATTAAGATGGAACAACAAAAAGAGGAAAATGTGAAGAAATACCAAAAAAAGACGACATAATACTGCTAGGAGACGCAAATGTTCATGTAGGCAGAGAATACTATCTAAGAAGTCTGGTAGGTAATGGGAAAGAGACTATTCATGCAGAAACTAATGACAATGGGCATAGGTTAGATAAATAGATCATATTTTAGCCACAAAGGGAATTAGCCAAAAAACAACAAATACAAGAACTTACAGAGGAGCGCAAGCAGAAACGGATCATTGTTTAGTGATAGCTAGGATTAAAAACATAAAATCACCAAAGTACTTTGGAACAAAAAAATGTGGGGCATAGAAAAATTACAAAACCATAAGATCAAAAAAATTTATGAAGAAAAATACGCTAATATTACACGCAATTACCCAATAAACATCAACGAAATAGAGGAATCCTGGGAACAATTAAAAAATAATATAATAAAGACGGCAGACGAGATGATAAATACAAAAGTAACAAAACAGACAGAAAAAGATTGGTATGATCAAGAAGAAATTCGAAAAGAAAAAACGGTAGCGCAGATAGCATGGATGAACAAAAAGGACGAACAAAGCAGAAATGTCTATACCACAATAAGAAATAAGGCAAATGGAATCTATAAGAGAAAGAAAAATGAATGGTTGAACAGACAGTTAGAAGAAATAAATCGAGAGGGTAATAGAAATAACTTGAGACAATTTTATAAGAAGCTAAAATGTCAAAATGTCAAATCTGAAATAAAAACAAGAGGAATGAAAACTAAAGATGGAAAAATTGAGGACGATCCCCGATTAATTGCAAATATATGGAAGGATTATTACCATGAAATACTAAATGGAAAAGAAGAAATACATACAAATCAAACGGATGATACACTAACAGAAGAAGAGGAAAACGAGATTAAATGCCCCACGGAAACAGTACAAGAAGAAATTAGAAGCCTTCGAAACAATAAAGCTCCGGGTGAAGATGGTATAGTGCCGGAAATATTAAAGTATGGCGGACAAAAACAAGGTGAACACATATACCAACTGATCCAACAAATATGGAAACAAATAGAATCCCAAGAGAATGAGATACAGGTATAATTGTACCAATATACAAGAAAGGAGACAAGGAGAAATGTGAGAACTGTAGACCGATAACGCTGTTGAATATAACATATAAAATTTTAGCAAACAAAAGTGTATTGGGAGACTATCAGAACGGTTTTAGACCAAGAAGATCAACTATAAATAATGCAATTCACGCGTTGGATCAAGTGATAGAGAAAACACGGGAACGTAATAGAGAAATACATATAATATTCATAGATTTTAAACGAGCATTCGACTCATTAAAAAGGGGTAATATAATAGAAGAGTTAAGAAATCTAAAAATACCAAAAAAAAATTATCAAATTAATAGAAGTGCTACTAGAAAACACAAAGATAAAAGTAAAAGTGCAAGGAACAACAACGGAAAAGACAAACATAAACAAAGGAGTGAAACAAGGTGACCCAATCTCTCCAACGCTATTTAATTTAACTCTAGAAGGTATCATAAGAAAGACCAAACTACACAATAAAAATATCATTGCGGATGAAGTACAAATAGTAGCATAGTGTTGAACAAAAAGGAAGAGGAAGACTTGAAAATAATTGAACGCAAAATACTAAGAATAATACTAGGCCCAGACACAACAAAAGAAGGAGTAAAGAGAAGAAAGAAAAATAAAGAAATACAGCAGGAATTGGAAAACGAAAATATAGTAAGACATATAAAGGCAGTGAGACTGAAATGGGCTGGAAACATAATGGGGCGAGGACCAACGGAAATAGTGACAAGGATCACACAATGGGTTCCACTTTGGCTTGGAAAGAGGGGTAGGCCAAGGAAGACATGGAGAGAAGAGATTGAGCAGGATGCGCGAGCATTGGGAATAGTGGATTGGAAGGAGAAGTGCCGAGACAGAAAAAAATGGAAAGAAATAACAGAACTGGCAAAAATAGATAATAGAATCTAGTAGATATAAAGTGTAGAAATCGGGGATTAATCCACTCCAAAATTTAACGGATTTGTCTGTTAGCCATAATCCAAAGGATTGTAATGATGATGATGAATAATTAACATATCTTTTTTGTGTTGTTGCTGGATCATCATTCAGGTAGAATAATAATATTTATTTTTTGCTACTGTTGGATTCCGACCAATACTAATGCATTAGATTAAAGTAGAGACTTATCGAGCGTGCGGACGTGTTTTTATTGTGCTCACGTTGTTGAGTGATTTAAATCTACATATAATTTTATTGAGTGTGCAATACTGAGAAGTAAAACTAAAACAACAAGAACACTAAATGTATATGAAGATATGGACAACGAAATCGATAAACTAAAGTTTGTTACGGATAAACTGGACGAATTGTGTAAAATTGTAAAAACTCGAAAGTGATATAATTAAAAAACAAAATACACTAATTGAACAACAAAGTAATAGAAATGAACTACTGGAAAAAACGATGCGATTAATAAATACGAATAACGAAAATAATACATTGAAAAACATGTAAAAATTGCCAAAACCGGAATCTATCGGGCGATAAATACAAAATACAGTTGGTCGAGCGGACATCAAAACAAAAAGAAGCGGACCTTGGACGTATCTCTATAGCAAGAACTCCTGAACGTATCACTCGATCAAGTCAGAATAAAATAATCGCAACTGATAACAAGAGTATTAACAGGGCTACAAACGGTGGTGCAATTATAAAAGGTAGTAAAGCTGTAAACAACGGTGCATTCGCGGCGGCTGAAAAAAAACATGGCTGTACGTGGGCAACGCACACAAAGAAACAGGACCAAAAAACTTGGAAGATTTTTTAAAAGATAAGTTTCCAAATACAAAATTTATCATTGAAGAAATCATTAAAGATGAAAATAATAAATCGACAAACAAATCTTTTAAGCTAGGTTTTGATTTTAAGATTCTGTCAGAAATTCAAAAAGCTGAAATATGGCCTAACGATATTGTTGTTAGAAGATATAGGTTTTTTCGAAAACAAAACGAACATGCAACCAAATCGACGTGGCGTGCATCACAGAACAAGTTAAGTAATGATATACCAAACAAAAATATAGTTTAGAATATTCTGACGTTGCAAGTGCATTCTGGAGAACCAAGTATAAACATGGCGGAGTTTTAATATTAGTAAGACATGGTATAACCTATCGAAATTTAAGTTCGTTAAATAAACTCTCCACTGAAATAGATATTGAGATTGCTGCCGTGCATCTGCTCGAGTCGGGCTCTGTTATGGTCGCAACATATAGATCGCCTAACGGAAATACGAACATATTTAGTAACAAATTGACGGAACTCTATACAAACATTCTTGTAGCCGGTGATTTTAATGTAGACTTCGCAACAAAATCGGGCGATCGCGATAACCTATTAGATCTACTACGCTCCTTCAATTTACATATAAGTACTTTACAAGCCAGTAGAAGAGCAATACGTAGCGAAAGTTGTATAGACAATATATTTACTAATATAGATGATAGTGACTACAGCGTGAGTGTTACAGATCTACATATTGCTGACCATCTTGCGCAAATCATCAAATATCTCGAAAGAAATATCGAACCTAAAAAGAAAGAGAACAAATACACAAGAATATACAATAAGGAAATAATAAATACATTCATAGAAAACATGAATCTTTATGACTGCCCGACGCTTTTCTGTGATAGATCTGGTGAGGAAAGGCGCTCCTTGTTTCTGGAAAGAATGCTACGCACTTCAACGATAGTTTTCAAAAAATATATATATATCACTAAAAATAAACATAGCGGGAATGCACCTGAACATATAAAAAAAAAGAAAAACAATTAGATGCGTTGGCTGTAGCTACCAAAGTAACTAAAAGCCTCGCACTTTATAATGAATATCACCAACGAAAGACTATTTGTAAGAGTGAATTCATAAACAACACTAAAGCTAAATATATGAATAATATACAAAACTCTGAAAACAAAGGAAATACTATTTGGAACATAATCAAGGAACTAACGGGCAAATCCAAGAAGGCCGACCACGAGACACACATTGATCCGAAAGCCATGAACAAATGTTTGATAGACCGAGGATCACAATTGCCTGGCTTGACAACAGTAGAAGATCCATATGAATATTTGCAAAGAAGCAGAACACCAACTGCAAAATCCTGCTACTTGAGGCCCGTAACGGAAGCAGAAGTTGCTGGATTGATCAATAAAATCAAATCAAACTACACGACAGATGCTTATGGGGCATCTACAAAAATCTTGAAAGATGTCAGTTGCATTACGTATCCCATGGTATCCATTATAAACACGTGCATGTTAGAACGGCTATTTCCGAAAGAACTAAAAATGTCGAGTTATTCCAATACACAAGAATGGGAACACAAACAACCCGGAAAACTATAGACCTATTTCCATTTTGCCAGTCCTCTCCAAACTGTTCGAACACGCAATTGTTAACAGGTTGATTGACTTCTTTGATAAATGCAATAGTATCACAACATCTCAACATGGGTTCCGTAAGGATAAATCTACAATGACGGGCGTTGCCGAGGTAATGAAATGTGTAATAAATGCACTAGATAGCCAGAAACAAGTTCATCTGACTTGCTGTGATCTGAGTCAGGCATTTGACTCCGTGGATCATAAGGTGCTTAAAAAGAAACTACGCTTCTACGGAGTACGTGGTAGCGTGCATGATTTATTGTCATCATACTTAGCAGACAGAAAGCAGTATGTTGAGATGAACTCGGAGAGATCGCCTACGATGACTGTGGAGCGTGGTGTACCCCAGGGATCTGTGCCGAGTCCTCGCCTGTTTGTGATGTATATCACCGACCTAGCGGGGGCGTTAACTGCGGATAAGGTTTGTTGGTACGCAGATGATACGTCGTTCGTAACTACGGCAAAAACAAAGGAAAGTAAATCCATAAAAGCTGAACTGGTTATCCAGCAAGCTGATAAGGGGTTTCAGTCCAATAAATTAAAACTGAACATAAATAAAACCCAACACCTGGATTTTGCCATGAACAGGAGAGAGGAGCCTGCTAGCATTAAGATCTTGGGGCTGAATGTGGACGCTAGACTTAATTGGTCATTACATATCGACTAATTAGCGAAAAAACAATCCACCGCCGTTTACAGTGTCAGAAGAATTAAAACAATTTCTACTCACCACGCTGCCAGAATTACATACTATGCAATTTCCTCACGTATGGACTGCAGTTCTGGAGAATGGCGACGGATGCGGACCGAATATTTCGACTCCAAAAGAGGGCGTTGAGAGTTTTAACGGGCCTGAAAAACGAGCAGTCGTGTAAACAGGCATTTATGAAGGTATACTAACGCTATCATGCTTGTATATACTTACCACCGTTAAATGCATTCACCGCGAAGGAATAACCTAAGTACAAGTGGCGACACGCACGAATATAATACCAGGTCAAGAAATGATTTAAAATCACCGAATACAGACCACACAAAGATGTCCAGAATTTTGGGGAACTAAAATTGACAATAAACTGCCGGAAAGTTTAAAATGTCTTCCCAATAAACTAATATACAAAAAATTAAAGCACACGTTAGTAGCCAGTGTTTTCTATTCGGTGGAGGAGTTTCTCAACAGCAACTGTCTATTTAATTGTTAGTTTGTCTTTTATGTATATACAATGTCCTTCATCACATATATTTATCTTATATCGTACTATGTGTTACTTTATTATGTTTTATTTGACTTATTGTAATTTGTTATTATAGTAAATAAACAATTTTAACTAAAAAAAA
>SMLS01059223.1:0-17345 GCA_004785975.1 Popillia japonica
TTTTTAGGTGGGCCTTACGCGTTAAAAGTGAATAGCCGATCTTTATGATATCGTCAGCAGTACCATACCACTACAAGAAATCAATATTATTGAAGTAGGTCATTGATGAATTCGACTTTCTGCTGAGCTACACATTAATCCCTATAAACGCACAGCTGTTGATTATTCGATCTCGCTTGCTACTTCAACATCATTAGTCTATCAGTTTGCAGTAGTTAATGCATTGTGCTTCCTTGCCAGTATTTTTATTCGTTTACCGTATAACTACTTACATTAATTTACAATTAATAGTTCCGTTAAATGTATTTGTATAAGAATTTATGAGTATTTTCAGTTTATTACTTAATGTCGTGTGACTTTTGTTTAACCTTTGTGAAAATGCCTTATCATTATACAAACAACGAGCTAAGTGATAAGGTTCTTACATATGGAGAATGTAGACAAAACGCAAGAGCTGCTCGTCGACGATACGCCAATTTATTTCCTAATCGCCAGTTGCCAGCATCGAGCACATTCACAAACGTAGTGCAACGATTGCGAGATACCGGAAGCGTCAAACTTCAGCAAGGACGTGTCGGTGGTAATCAAAGGAATGTAGACGCAGAAAAGTAAATTTTGAATATGGTAGAAGATGATCCATGTGTGAGCACTAGGCAAATTGCGCGTACAGTAAATTTAGCGTGGTCTACCGTATGGCAAACTTTAAGAGAAAATCAACTTCACCCCTTTCATCTGCAGCGTGTGCATAATCTTTCGAAAGACGACTACCCTCATCGAGTGCGTTTTTGTCAGTGGTTAGTCGACCAAAATGCGGATAATCCCAACTTTTTCGGTAAAATTCTATTTACGGACGAAGCAAATTTTTCACGTCAAGGCATATTAAATATTCACAACAGACATGTGTGGGGAATAGAAAACCCTCATGCGATATATCGTACTGACCATCAGCGACGATTTTCCATAAATTTGTGGTGCGGTCTAATAAACAATTTTATCATTGGCCCTTTCTTATTACCGACTCGTTTGAACGGGGAAAGTTATCTAAACTTTTTGACATTTGAAAGACGTGGTTTACAACAGAGATGTAAATAATATCGATGATTTGAGAAATAATATTTACGAATCTATTGCGCGAATTCGTGAACAGGACGTGTTACCACTAGTGCGTGATTCATTGTTGCGGCGCGCTCATTTATGCGTATCGGCGGTAGCAACTTCGAACATTTACTTTAGCAGTCGAGTGGTCCTGAAAACATCAGACTCTCAGGTAGTGTTTCTAAAAAATTTTATAATTTTTTTTTTTCCATCATTCGTTTTCTCCCTAGCTTTAGCTAGTTTTAACCCTAGCTCGGTTGATGACGATTTTTATTTTTTGTAAGAGAAGTATCCGAGCACCGTGTATATGTTTTACCTCCTCTTCGAGTACAAAAATGGAAAAAAAAAGTATTTCGGTTTCCGTTGATCATGTGATCAGTTTTTTTTTGTTTTTGTTTTTTAATATTTTTTGACAAAGTAGCAGTTTCGGTACACGAACCAAAATTTTTATAAATATTCTCTTACTATTCTCCTACTACCTCAATTTTTTCCTAGACGATCCAAGTGGTACGCCATAGTCAAAAAAATCATTCAGTTATGAGTGCCGCAACAACTTTCAGCAAAAGAATTCTTGGAGGTTATTTCTGTACTTTGTAATTCTAAACCATTAATTAGTAATTGTTTTTCGTTAAATATTCGTGATAAATATTATTATCTGGTTAATTATTGGCTATTGCTTGCTCCTATTCTATTGTGTCTTAAATCCTTAATTATTAATTAATATCGGGACTTTTAATATGCACGTCATTAAAAGTTCAAAAAATGAATTTCAAAGAAAATCAATTTGGGGCAAAAAATGGTGCCTCTATGGAAACCATTTACCATATGCACGACTGATGGTTACATATGTAGTTGATATGCTAGGACCATATCTTGCGAATGTAAATGACGCAACTATCATGAAAGAAGTTGTACGTGATCCAGAAGGCTTAGTTGTTCAGTCTGAAAATTTGCCAGTGTTGAATACCTCAGTAACTCTTTTGTGTACTTAGATTATGAAGTTATAATGTAAGAAAAGGAAACTACTGCAACAGGATAATATATTAAGGCACAGAAACAAAAGTAACTTAGTGCCATATTGATGAAATCCAGAAATAAGGAAATAGAGATCTGAGTACACTGAAAGGGGAAGAATCCTAAAAAGAATCAGCAGCTCAAATCAGGCTAGTGATGCTGCGTGAAACTATAAACCAGGTAGCTAACGGCTATTACCGTCTGTTACAAAATGGATGGAGCGATGCCCAAATCATCAAGAGGATTTTGATTATGGAAAACCTAATTTCAAATAATTTATCAGGGACAACCTATTAATTAGGTTTCCTTATAAAATGTCAACCGACACTTGTAATAACGACCTCATTGTCAATTTGAAGCTCTAAGTCCAGTTCAAGATATGAAGTCATTGTTGAACGTTGTATAGCTTCTTTAGAGGTAGTAATTGACAACCCTCTATCATTTTATCATTGGAGGTGCTACTGCAGCCTCATTCCACTGCCACCCATGGGTCTATTGAGGATTTCTATTCTCTAGATAACTCGGCCGAGCTATGCCTTTCTGATGGGCCTTTCTAGCTTTGATGGGGTTATCTTCCCTGGATACATTTTGGCCTTAGTGTTGCTTGTTCCTCGCATTCACATAGGATTTGCAGCGAGGTCTCTTTTTCCGTCTGGCAGAATCTCGACATAGCATGCGGTTCTCCTGGTTGTGTTCAGTAGATCATCTGTAAATTTGGGTGTGTCTTCTTTAATGAATTTCTTGCTCTGTCTCTGTCCTAGAGTGGTTCTCTATCATTCTAGAGCTTTGCCCGCCAATCATTTTGCAATGGTTTGGGCTACTTTTCTTTTAGTAGTTCCACATGATGGTATAGATTCGATGAATAGTTTGGACGCCTCTTCCTTAGCCAGCGTATCCGCCTCTTCATTACCTTCAATACCCTAGTGTCTTGGTACCCAAGCTAGGGTTACCTGGCTGAGTTCTGCTAGCTCGTATACTGCGCAGACGCAAGCTATTAGCCATGACCTGATCCTGATAGCGTCAAACGCTTTATGACAGCTTGGTTCTCAGTTAAAATGGCGCAGGGTTTATGCTCAGCTTCTAGACTTAGTATTTCTCTGAAAAAGTGGTGTGTAATAATTGTTTTTCCGCTTGAGAGACTTGAGTTTTCATCGACAGGCTTAGACTGATTTCAGCTTTTGCACAAATCCCGAAAATTTCGGCTCCTGTGCTCTGTTCCATCTTCCCCAGGGCATTGTTCTCGTCCTGGTAATACGGTTTTGTATTTTTTATGTTGTATTTTGGCACCATAGTGTCTGTAGGTGCTTCGCTTTGTATGTGCAAATGTATTGGTGTTAAGCTCAGTATATGACCAACTTCCACGGCCGATGTTGGAGTAGTTTTCATTGCTCGTGTGACGCACAGGAATGGTAACCTTTGCCCACGATTTAGGAGCCTTAATATTCCAGCCAGTGGGGTGTTTGGCCACAACACTATTCCTCGATAAGTTATTAATGGACCTAATCAACCTAGTATACAACAATACAATCATCTTTGGATCCAGTCCTCAACTTTTTCCACACATCTTCCTGCAACTGCCGATGGCCATTGATGCTTCATTTATAGTCTTTTAGTCTGTCTCCAGAAATTTTTTCTTCGTTCGAAAATTTAAAAATTTCTCCTTTATATTCCCTCGCGAATGGAAAACCGATGCAAACGGCTGAGTGGTTGTGTGTAGCCTTTTAAAGCGTCAACTTGTCCTCCTCATTCGACGACGATTGCGTATTGAAATCAGGGCGTTATTTTTGCAATTGAAATAAAGAATAGCGATGGCCTTTCACTGTTATCGACGGCGAACACATTTCCTCAACTTATTTTTCCGCAATTCACGACTAGAAGGACGAGCCAATCTAGCGAGCTTTCCAAAACCGGATCGATCCGGGGATTAATATCGTTCCTGATTATGCAAGCCGGGTAACATCGCCCATTCTAACGGGAATATTTTTCTGCCAGATCTCATTCGAATTTTATTCTCTATTGAATCTGATGTTGGTAGCTAGGAGCTGAAATTTAAAACTGGTGCAACTGGCATTATAAACAGAATATGAGTTTTATTTATTTCTCCACTATATTTAGACGTGTTGGTATATTAAATAAAGTATTCTTTTTCGTTGAAATCCAGCTTTAAAGTTTGCAAATAAAAATTTGCTTTTGCCTTCTTGCGTACACACCCAGCTCACTGCTTAGAGAGAGGTGCTACAGTGGGAAGACCGTGTATATCCTGTTCTCGTCGTTCGTTTGAGCGACTCCCTTTTTCCCACCGCACCGTGAAAGTATTTAATCTCGGAGCGCAGAGAACAAAAGTTCGAAAACTCTAGTTAAGCCCCTAAATTGTACTGCAGCAAGCTAACCACACATTTTAGTCCTCTTTGTAAAAGAGGATATGTATTAAGTTAATTTTGTTCGCGAGACTGGTTTTTGGAAGCCCGGAGAATGTCGGGCCCTACAGCGAAGTAATTTCTTATGAAGTTTAAAACGGCTAATGGAAATTAAACTTCTTTTCATTGATTACCGCTACCATCTCAGTGTTTTTTCTTTTTATTTCTTCCTCGAGTGTTATTTTCCGTAGACTGGATCTAATGCAGAAGCTCCAGGGTAGCTGCTAATTGCATAATAATATATTGTGTTAGATTATGTTGTGATCGTGTAATCCTGCTAAAAATTCCTAATGACTGCTCCACCTAATTCCTATACATATATACGGGAACACTTTCAGCTTTTTTGTTCCAGATTTGATCTTTAAAATATCATCGAGTATCATATTCAATATTTATATTTTTTTATTTTATGATAATTTAATGCCTTGTTTTAGCTATAGATGATTTTTGTTTAGTTTATCGCACATTAATGCACGCTCTACTCTTTGATCCACATGCTTGCTTCCGTTAGGCAAAGGCTCCGTGGCTTATGGAAAACGTGGGGCTGATGATGACAAAAGGCTCCTTTGACTACTATAAGCAAATATGAAATTACACTACTTTCACTATTAGGCATGAGAAGCGTGCTTACTTACGCTGCATCTCCGAAACAAACGATTTTCGCTGTCTGTGGTGTAACCTTCAATCGCTTGAAATACCTATACCGTCAAAATCTCACACTGATATTTCTTTGCAACTATCAAATGTTGAGCACCTAAATGACCACATCGACAATGTGTCTATCTATGCACTTTTCCACTGAAGTTGAGTAACTATTATTTTCTATTAAATCTCAGTTGGTGGGGTCTGATGGCATTTCACTAAAAATGTTAAGTTGTGCTGTCCATATTTGCTACCAACCATTACTCATATTATTAATACATGTTTGTTGCAAAACTTAGTAAAATAATAATAATAACAATAATAATAATAATAATAATAATAATAATAATAATAATAATAATAATAATAATAATAATAATAATTCCAGGGAGACTCTTTGAGCCCCCTCTGGTTCTGTATAGTCCTTCAACCCCTTACGACCATGCTCAACCGCAAGAAGACTGGAATCCAGATAGACGGCACCACAGTTAGTCACCTCGTCTATATGGATGATATTAAGCTGCTGGGACGGACGCAGACAAAGGTTCAGCATCTCCTTAAGCAAGTCGAAATGTTTACTAAGGACATAAAAATGGAATTAGGATCGGACAAATGTAGGATAAATGGACTCTTTTGCCAATAAACCCATTTAAATGCCCAACCATCAACAATCTACCCTCCCTTCGTTCTATTATTTCTGTTAGTTGGTCCCAAAATTCATCAGTTATAGTGGCTCTTCCTTTAATTCCATTTCTACCTTTAATATTCTTTCTGGTCTGTCCAGTTTCGCACGTATTTCAAATATTTATCTTCATGAAGCACCACAATTTCGCCTTTTCCTTTAGTTCCTTTTGGTTTCGGTAAGGCCCACAACATCTGCATCCATTTTTTCCAATTCCTCTACTAGCTCCTCTTCCTTTCCTGTAAGGCTATCCAGTTTCCAAAGATTCTTCCTCCTATTTAATTTTACTTTTTCCAATATACTTTCTTCTTTGATCATTGCCTGGTTGTGGTGTAACTTGTTCTTTGATGGTTCATTTTTTGCTTCAATTTTTCTTCAATCTCATTCCGTATCCAAACTATTTCGTCGATTGTTACTTTTCTGTTAGGTTAATAGGTAGATTTTACTGCTGAGATGGCAATGGGCGTAAGACTTCAGAATCTATTGGAAGAGGTATTAACTGAGGAAGCTTCTGACAATAATGATGCCGATGACTCGATTGCTGATCCTGAGTACGTTCATGTAAATTCCTGAATACACAGAACGAAACATCACATTATCGTCTGACGATTCTTGGTACCTTCCGAAAAAACAAAAGGATACTTCCGAGAGGGATTATCAATTGCAGAAATAGAGGAAGGGGCTTCACCATATTTGGATTCTAAAAAGACCAGAATACTGTCATGTATTCCAAAAAAGAATAAAGGTGTAGTTCTCGCATTTACATTGCGTCATACTGACAAAATAGGTGAAGCTACAAGGGTCCAAGCAAAGGCGGAGATTATTAGATTTTAGAATCTAACAAAACGAGGAGTAAACACAGACAATCAACTATGTGGCGAATATAACGTAGCAAGCAACCATTCACAAAAGCAGAACGCTTCTAAAACAATTATAGCTGTAACTAGTGGGAGATCATTTGAGAGAGCATCCCTCAAATGCTCATTTGCCTACAGAAACAAGAGTCAACGCCAGACAATTTGGTGGATTGTAAGCTTAAGACACTGAACCAACTGCTGGTTTCAGAAATATAAGAAGAAAGAGTGCCTTGTATAGCAAAAGAAAGCAAAAAACACATACTTTTTGAATAAAAAATTATTTTGACTGTCAAAGTATCAGCCATTAGCGATATGGGCCTGTCAAGCCCAAAGAGCGCAATGATGTAATTTTAATTCACACTGTGCCCTGTGGAGTTCAATATCAAGGCTACACTCACCGTTTGCGGCAATAAATTTACTTCTACCACAACAACGACTTACACTCCTTCTACCTACTAGATCCAATTAAACCAATTGCACCAACCTCTCACGAGGGCAATCTCCAAAATGGCAAAAACAAATCTAGGAAACGATCGCAAAACTGCCAGTAAAAACCGTCATCTTCTACGGTCATAGATTAAACATAACAAGGGAAAGGATTCGCCCGTCCATCTCCATCGGATCCTCCACCAGAAACGAGGCAGTTTCGCGCAGCTCTTATATTCATTTCTATGTGCGTAATATTTCCACATCGACGGAGTTTACTATAAAATCAAAGAGAATTTCTTTCTCCCCTTCGCCAGAGTTCGGCAATACCAACAGGAACGGGTATACCCAGTAAACCATCGTAAAAAACGCAATAAATAACGAAAAGTGTTTACATTTCGGGTCGAAAGGGGTCGAAATATTCGCCCACCAGTGCAGACAGCGACGTTCACCCAATAAACTCCGTTTTACCATCAATTGTTACGATACGGCTTGTTTTTTTCCGCAAGCCGAGAGGGGTCTGCGATATTTTCGAACTGCCACACCAGTTTGACGGAGCACTAGGAGGAGAGGGGATGGGGAGCATAATCTTTCGCATTATGCAAAATCCTTTTATGTCCTCGCTTTTGATTACGTCACACGCGATGACGGCGTTACGATACTGAGAAGAGCTATCCTGTGGAGGACCACTCGCCTCTTCCATTCTCTTAGCCGGCAGCCGTACCCATCCCCGCGAATCTGCTCATCTCTTTCCGTACTCGTCTTTTTTTGTTCTCGAAACGTCTGTTGTGCTTTTTAAGAAATTTATCGGTTCCCGTCTTCATTAGCTATATTGAAAACGGCTATAAATTTCGTCTTGGAGGACGTTCTCTCGTTTCGGATATATGTACGGTTGTAGGTGTGTTTCTCCGACATACCAACAGCTACAATATGTAACAGTTTTAAAATAAAACGTCCCAAGTTACTTGGAGGTCTTGATTTCATTGAAACTATATGATTTAACCCAGCCTTCACTATACAGACATCCCCCGAATAAACCTATTGTTTATGAGCGTACCTTTCCGGTGAAATATCGCCCATAGATCCTCCTCGGGTGCTCCAATAGATACTCAAACGGGAAGATGTACCGGTACCGGAATCCCGAAGAATGCCGAAGTTTGGCCTTTGAAAACCGAACTCCGCTCGAACTTTTTATTTAAGTGGATGAATCGACCGAAGTGGGATAGTAGTGGAAGCCACTAATGCTAACACTAGCGCCATATATCCATCGTCCCCCGAAACTACATCCTCCCCTCTCCCCCAATCCCACGTAGAGTAATATATTAGTGACGTAACGAATGGGAATTTCGTGCAGATACAACGCTAAAAGCTTAAGTATATAAAATAAAGCGACTTCGTCTTGTGTTTCTTTATAAACGTAATGACATTTGGTAGCTATTATTTATATCCGGTTGGACACACGTGACTTCCGACGCAACAAAAGAACACTCGGATAGAATAAAATGGAAACCAGCGCCGCCACCATTTCGGCAGCGCTGTTGGGACCCTAGAAAAGATTAACTGCGAGGTTCAGCTTTGTTTGGAGCGCACGAGGTTGACGTTACCATAGTACGCTGCAGCGGTGAGCTGCTGGCGGTTGTGTTAGAGACGAGAGAGGAACTAATTTTAAAGTCAACTACCGTGACGTATAGAGAAAACGTACTGGAGTAATATTTTTGTTTCGTGAAGAAGTTGTCGGTTCTGCGAGGATTCTCGCGTAATATCAACGTTTAGGTACTGAGAAGCACTCGAGGATGGCACGGAGAAAGGACGGAGAGGCGTTACTGAAGTTATATGGGCGACGTTGATTTATAGTCGGGAGAATTTTTAAATTACATCAAAATTTCTTGGGAGTTTTTGGGATGTGTGTGAAAGTATGTTGCGGTGTGCAAAACTGAAAGCTTGTGTGTTTAGTAGAGTTTAAGCTAATATGACAGCAATATATTCCAATATTGGCATCTATACAGTTCTTGCTCGTAAATGCATTAAAGGATTTTCTGATTTGGACTTAGGAATCTCTATAGCACATTTTGCTTGTTCGAGGATAGCATAAATCTGCTTTGGCCCCACACATCTTACAGCCACAAATGCTTTTCACCTGTATATGGTGGGCTTGAGAACAGATTGTGCATTGTATCTTCATCCTTGTGGTTGCTGGAGTACTCTAGGAAATAAATGCTAGATATGTACTGGTTTCAATTATTCGAAAATTGGAAACAAATATTCTATGCTCCCATTTATGCGTCTACCAGAGATAATCCACTCTGTCGGATATGGTTGTGAATCTCTATAGCAGGAGCCCTTACGAAGTATTTCTCAACCAGCTTTGCCCTTCCTCCCTTTTGGACTGCCTCCTTTGTGGTCGTACCTTCTTATTTTGAAAGGATTCCATGGGTTAGTGGGCTGCTAGTGGAAATGAAGGAACGGACTTATGTTTCCTTCCTTGATTGATTGATTGATTTGCACACTGGGTACGGATCAGGTTTCGCTTCATTCCCTTAACACCGCGGCCTAAGGCTTATTGTATTATCCCGTACCTAGTGAATTTCTGTATAAAAACAGGTTTGTCCCTTTTACTAGGTTTAATAGCCTGTATGGTAAATCTCTTTCCGGTAGACCTGGTGGTTGGTTAGTTTGTTCCAAAAGCGACTGTCTCCGTTGTACCAATGCAGCGCATTCAAATACAATGTAGTAGGCTGTTTCCTCCTCCTCATTGCATAATCTGCAGATAGGTTCATCTTTAAAGATTGCGATTCTATGCAGATATTCCATTAGACAGCCGTGTCCTGTTAACGAGCTCGTCACTGTTCTAAGCTGTACTCGGTGTAGAGCCAGCACATCCGCGGCTAACTGCTGGGATGGCTGAATCATCATCCGTTTGCTGTTTAACTGCCTTTCAACGTTGTTCCAGCGTACCTGGTGTGCTTTCGTAATACACTCAGCTACTGCACCACGTATTGCAGTCTTAGGTATCGCCAGACGCGGTTCCGGTCCAGTGAATTGAGTTGCAGAGCCTCTTCTTGCGAGCTTGTTTGCGACTTCATTGCCTGGTATGCCCTTATGCCCCGGCACCCACACCAAAGTGACTTTGTTGTGTTTTGCCAGAGTTTTTAGGTTTTCCAGGCAGTCCCAAGCTAGCTTTGAGGTTATCTGATAGGCTGCTAGAGTTTTTATTGCCCTTTGGTCGTCTATTCAATGCTCTGCGGGAACATATCTCTATTGCTACATATTCCTTCCTTGATTACTGCTATGTGTGGCACAATACCACCTTTATTAGCAAGGCATCTATATTGGGATTCTTTCTTGTGAACTGCTTTTACTATCCCTACGAAACTATGAAGCTAGCATCTTTCTTTCAAAATTTCCTTTTCAATACCAATCGAACATTGATTCATCGACTATTACTTTGCTGTCTTGGCTAACTACTTCAGTTCGTTTCCTGCTTGGCCCAACATTTCTCCACTTTTCGTTTGTAGCTCATGAATCAAGAATTAATGGAAGGCAAACCAGTATGTCGTTAAATCTATGAATACCAATATCAAATCTGCTTCCCAACGAAGAGAGAGGAAAAAGGTCACTGTCTTCCGTCGCCCAATAATCATGACGGCTCATTGCGTAAAGTATTCCTACAAATCTCGCCTTTTGCTTCAGGATTCAAACAATTTTCTTGGTAGGAAATTCATCTGTGACAACAATTTGTCCTCCTTTCTCGCAGGCTTTTAAATTCAGGCAAGGGAGGAGTCTGTTGATTCATCAGAAGAACCTTTCTTGGATTCGAAAATTTTTCTCCAACAAGGAAGATCTACATATCCATCTTCATATCAATAATTTTTGAAGAACAGTTCGGAGGCGTGATTGTATTTTTGTTTCCAATTCCAGCATGGTGAGAAATTTTTACTTTTGGCATTCTCCCGTCTAGTTCACACTTCACTCGAACTGTTCTTATCACATCCCTCATATTTTTTTTTCTTGCCCAACTTTTTCCGCCAAAACCCAATTTCAAACTAGCAACGAGGATCAAACACGGGAAAATGTTGAATCCATCTCAGTGCTGCACGGCAAATGGTTCGTTTTTAGCACTAAAGAAACCTAGCCAAATAAAAAAAAATGTAACATAGCTTACAGTTGGATTTTTGTTGCACTAGCTTAAATTTTTTTTAAGTGGTAGTGTTGGCAGTCCTACTAGAAGGAAGAAAAAGTTACCACATGCTCTATCTGTCTACAATAGATTAGATTAGGGTTGGGGCGACCATACGAGCCTCTTTCACCAGGATCCTCCCAGATCTATTGTGAACCTTATTAATCTTAAAAAGTGCTCTTTAACTTCTTTCTTCTTTCTAAGGTTTGTTGTCTTTGGCAGTTGCTCCCTGGCTATGCGCTGTAGGGTGTTCTATATCCAGCACTAGAAACCTTGTCCTTGACAGGCCCTCACAATGGCACAGAACATAAAAGAGGGTTTCGTCTTCCTCCTTGCAGAATCTGCAGATAGCATCATCTGCTAGTCCAATTTATGCATATGCCTCTTTAGTCTACAATGACCAATCAGAAGACCTAATATCAGTTTATTACCCTCTCTTTTGCCTGTCTTTGTTCTGGTTATTTTTGCCATAATTTCTTGTGTATCCATTGGAAGGGGCAGCCTCAAGGAATGGCTTTGACAAGGCTTGTCTGACCAGATAGTCTGCTGCTTCATTTCCCTTCTCGATCTTGTGGCTAGGAACCCAGCCCAAAGATAATTTTTTCTGGGACCCCACCTCATTTCAAGCGCTTATAGATTGGCCCAACCAATCTTCCTAGAAACCATACCTTGTAATCGTTGTCAAAATACTTTATGATAACTTGGAAGAAGACCCTTACCATGTAAACTTTCCTTAGTCTCATTTTCTGGATACCCTGTATCGATTGCGAAACGGCTTGGCTCCCTGATAGCTGCAGAGTTCCGTTTGTAAACACGAACACACATTATTCTTACCATCCAGTCATGTTAGATCTGATAGCTCTTTATGTAATACGCCCGTCAGACGCTAACGATATTATTATTATAATATTATTTTCAGGTAGATCATCCTTTATTACATGCCAGTCTCTGTAAATACGCGAGACATAGATTTATCGACGTCGAATAAGTAAGAATTATGCATTACACATATCGTACGTTCCCCTATATATCTATTCTCGGAGGCGCCACATATGCAGATATATGGAAATCCGTTCCATGATATACTCAGTTCCCGTCGACGTGATAAAAGACTCTCCCCACAAAAATATAAGAGGGCAGACTGCAGCGGACGAGGTACATCAGTCACGAATATCCGGTGTTAGGGCTTCTCTCCACCATACATGGCCGGGAGGGAGCGGAGGGGTGGAGGGTCTACCTCCATCATCACGTATCCATTTTGTGTGGGGGGGACGTGTACCCTCTGGACTAGAAGATGGGATGTACCTCGGAAGTCCGTACGGTAACACACGACGTGGACGCCGAGACGGTAGAATAGCGCCCGGCACACATACAAACGCATCCAGCCTACGCCGTGATTTATGACGATCGTGCATCATCCGTATGACAGGCCAATTGGAAACAAGCTGCTCGAGCGAAGGTCAGAGCCGCGGATATCTCTCGACAGCCCGGCGGACTTACCTGCCTTATGCGATGCGGTGCTTCTTTTCATCTGTTTCTATCGCAGATAGTATTGATGTTGGAGATTGTTCTCGCTGAATTCTCTATAGGAAGAAATCAATTAGTTTTTTCCGGTCATTTTTTCCTTCCCGCCTCCAGCATATGTGGTTATACTTAGGGGGAGATGAAATATATTGAGCCTTTCTTATTCTGTAAAATAAAAGAAAATGTATGTCTGCTGTCTCAGCGGGAATGGCCCGATTTGTTTGGCTTCATTTTTTATTTAACTTCTTCACTTTGTTCTTAAAAATTTGCTCCAATATGCTTAATATTATATTGACAGATAAGCCATCTGGATCACACATTACCATTGTTGTATTGCAAAAACAAATTGAAATAGATATAGAGTATACAGTGTCCAACCAGGTGGATTGGGACTATTGAGGTGTATGGTTTTTAGGAAACTACCACAGTTCTACCACCCAATCTTCATTGGAATGTGCTGGAGTATTGCTTTCAATAAAGTTATACTTAAGATTCTGAACTGGAGCAGCATTGGTCATCTTTTGGGAATATTTGGGTCCTACTAGGTTATCTTTGGCTATACTTTCACTGTGATGTCTGTTGGACCACTGAATAAGTACTTTATTGGGCGTTAGTATATACAAAATCACAGCTAGGTCTTCAATAAAACTACTTGGAAATGTCAACTGACCTGCAAGCATTGTATTGTGGTATTGTGGTGTATTTACTTTTCTTCTAAATCCGTATGATTGGTCGTTAATGTTGGTGGCAGGTGGCTGACCAAAAGACAATGAAGCAGCTGTATTACGTATTACAGACCGACTTGAAAGACTAGCAGTCTTTTCTTCCAATCTTCAAGCAAAGCTGAGCAAAACTATAATTAGCTTGATAGAGAAGCTCCTGAAGAAATTCCTCCCACACTGTTACGGCAGACCTTTTACACTTACAACGGGCAACCAACCATTAATGAGTACATTTTATCCAAATGAGGGAGTACCGTCTACGTCAGCAATAAGACTTCACTACGCAGGTTACACGTTTGGACCTGATCAAGGATAGGAGGACACAGCTGCATGCCTTGCCTGATAAAACAAAAGATTACGATAATATGGAATTGTTCTAGATAAGCCAGTTGGGACCAGAAATGATATTAAAAAGAACATCCTTAAAGATCCAGTTTTAGGGAGTATTTACTCAGCAGTTGTTTACTTAGCAGACGGTTGTTTGGTGAAAGGAATTCGAGAAGCTATTCCCAAAATATTGTGAAATCCAATTTTAGTGGAATGACACAGCACCCATATTGGAATGGTGGAGATGAAGGCTTTAGCTAGGAACTACAGTTTGGCAAAGTTCAACTGAAACAGCGCAGTAGAACAAGTGGGCTGGGCCACGCCGGGGTCAAATCGGGTAATTAGGCAACGAACAAATGAAATGCAATCACCGTAAGACCCATGGCGTCTTGAAGAGCACGTCATCATGCAGTACTCTGTGATTTGCACGTTCGATGATGTGGGCGTGGCGAATAATAGAATATAGTGGCACGAGCTCCACACACACGTATAGTAATAGTGCCGGTCAAAATGTCCGGAACATCGTGTCAACCGCGCCAACCAAGGTACTACATATAAATAAAATACTGGCACTTTACTTTTGGCTAGTAGTATAACGAGGTCATCGAGTTCGCTCCGCCTTCGTGCGCAGTGATGACTCACTATTTCAGTTGGACTTTGCCAAGCTGTACGTATATTGGCCGCCAATGAACAAGGACATACAACGAATTTCTCACTAATTTTTTGAAAAAAACTCTCTGCGAATTTGCAGTACCATTCCAAACAGTTCCACTGTGATGCTTGGAGGACACAAGTGTGACATTCTACGTTGGTTTCCGCAGATGTTTGGTGAAGCTATACGTAATATATTCATTTCTATAGGAAGACTTTTGGAATGTTCTTGATTTGTCGTTGACAAAGCGCAGCAGATTTCAAGAAAACGTCCACAATTCGCGATCTTAAATCTTCTGTACTAGCCTTTAAGTAAATAAATTCAAATATGATCACAAAAAAGGGGGAGAGGGATAACTAATAATGGTGGGTTTAATAGGACGGTAATTGGGATCGTAGTAGCGATTCTCTGATGGATACTCGTCAAGATTTTTTAAGCTTTTGACGTCATGATGTAATGGGATCAGCAAATGGAGGCTTTTTTTTTGGGAGAACCTCAGAATATTGGATTCCTCACAGTCTACAATCCTCACCATGTCCGCTGTCTTCTATTTCTTGAATCTGGCGATGAGGTTACGGAAAACTGACCAAAGATTGGTTGGACGTGACATAACTCAGTGGTGATCGTAGAATATGGAGTACCCCATTCCTAGAAAAGGCTTGATAAGTTCGTGCAATCAGGTGGTGACCCCAAAAATATTGGAGCTGCAAATGGGAGCATTGGTGGATATTTTCCGTGGATGAGGAAATTGGTGCCAACCCCATATTTTGCAATAATATTCTCTGTTAGGATTTTATAATTAATTTTATGGACAGACATAACCTCATAGAATCCTTAGCTAAAAGCAATAGTGGTTGAAGTGGTTCACTGCTTATACAAATGATGAGAGGTTTGTTTTGATAACAATAAGAAAAAAATTGGCTGGCTTAGTTTTGACTAAACAATTTTTTTTTATGAAATTGATACAAAAAAGATTATAGCATTGTGGTGGAACAATCCAAAATAACGGCCCAAAAGAGAAAATATGATTCAACAAAGTCTGCGTGGTTCAATGGCGATACTTTTGTAATGTGGTTTGAGAAAATGTTTGTACCTTCTGTTCTGAACACCTAGTTTTCCCATGGATCTAAATGCTGATAGAAGAATTTCGTTCAAAAAAGAACAAGAAAATTTACAACAAAACTTATTGCAACAATTATAAATCCGCTGATCTATACAGACCACTAAAATCATAATATAATATCTACGAAATCATCAAGATAAAGGTACGAGTGTAGATTTAATACGATTGTAAAGTTTAACAGCCCATCTCAATCTAAATTATATAGCTCACAATACTGTTATTTTCATTGCAGTACAGCACTCATAAAACGTGTTTTATACCCGACTTAGTCCTGTTGTTACAGCTCCGCAGTCTGACATGACAATATAGATAATTCTCTAAAATAATATAACCAGAAAATTGCTCGCTACATGAAATGAGATATTTCCACGTCGCTGGACTATACATGTAGAAAATATTTTATTAAATTTAACCCGCTCTAGTTTTCTTTTTTTTTTGATCTAACTAAAAAAAATGTAAATTATTTCGGTAGCTTGGAAGCTCATGAAACACGTTCTGAAACATTCCCCAGTGAATACTGGCGTAAAAAGAAGTGTAGAGTAACTTTAAATGTATAACGTAACATCGGATAAATTATTTATACACCGTTGAAGTTAGCTGTGGGGTTAAACGTGTTTTAAACTTTTTTGTGTGCAGTAGAGATTGCCAACTAATCTAGTTAAAACTTGAAACATCTCTGTGGCGAAGCAAGTTTGGTTTAATTTTGAGAGGATAGTGTATGGGGGTGTAAATAAAAGATACAAGATTGTTTTTTTTCTGTTTTAGGTTGGATCTAGCGGTTCGTTTTCCTTGAAACGACATTAAACATTTCTTGGGTTGGTGGAATAATAAATAGTTTTATATAGTTTAGGCTTTCTTCTATTCTAATTTACTCTTGGTGGGTAGTAAAACGGAGCAGTTTCTAAAGGGAAATTTATTATACATCATATTATAAGTGTGCCATATGCAGCAAATGGTTTGCCCAAATCTAAACATTTTACACGAGTGGCTGTTCAAGCCGTTTAACGTTCAAATTAGCAAACTCTTACTTAGGGCAAGCCAGAAAAGCCTTAATACCTTTTCTGGCTTTCTCCATGCAACCAAAATCTCGATCGTTTTGCTCCCTCAAGCTGATGTTTTTCAAAAAATGGATATTATATGGTTTCCATACATTCACATCTTCAGGAAGGTATCTATGATTTGGAATATGTTCTCGTCCATAATGATTTTCTCTGCTAGGTATTGACACAATTAAGTCTACAATTCTTTACTTCCAAAGTATTTCGTTCCATGCAGGGCTTCTGCCTCCTCGTTTGTCTTTAGCAGATACTCCACCTTACATTATTCGCTGACTAAGTATTCCCAATCTTCTTTATGTAATCCCAAAAGTGAAGTATAATGTACTTTTAAATACCTGAGGTTCAGATTCTCCTGGAACAGGTAGAAAGTATTTAAATGAGTGTTGTCATCGAACAACCAGGTCTAAATCATGTAAGGTGTCAGCAAAAGAAGGTAAGCTGTTGCTAAAACTAGGAACTGGTTTAGACCTGGTTATGTCCGCCAACACTTACCGGAAGTAGGACTGGTGGAGAATGTCCCAAGGAACCTCATACCAATCCCTCTGGTTGGGCACTGAGCTCTGGGGTCACTTTGGAGACCTTCCACCATTCCTACCTTCAGTAAATGGATATAACCCTGTTTAAACGAG
>SMLS01059224.1:0-11747 GCA_004785975.1 Popillia japonica
GCCAAGAAAATTAAGAGAAAAATACCCTTTGGACAAGTAGACAGTTCAGCAAAAACTAAAAACAAAGTGGATAAAACTAAAAGAAAATATCAGAGCAATGCAAATGTACCACCAAGTACATCCAAGGATGAGCGAAAGTTTTGACGAAAACTGGATCCAGTGCAGAATTTGTAGAGATTCGTCACATGAAGTTTGCGCGGGCATTGACGATTCGTTATATTACTATTGGGATGTTTATACTCGTAAATTAAATAAACCGTAGGTATGAACTGCCAGAAAATAATTTAGTTACTGCTTTACTTGCGCTTATCCAGAATATACCTATTTTTGCTGAAAATGCTCAGTTTTATTTAAAAACTTATGTTGTTTGGTGCGGCCCATAATACCCAACATATTTCAATTTCCTTAAAATATCACCATAAATATAAATTGTCATATCTATTTTATTTCAGTAAGAATTCTATTTTTAACTTTGGCCACTTAAAGAAAACTAGTGAATATATCATGTCAAGCAGTTTTATCTCATTCCCACGAAAAATGAAAATTTGCTGTTACTTTTTCCTTAAGTGGCCCATTCTAACCGCCGTTCCCCTAATAACTGCTGCAATACAAAAACAAAAAACGGCACATTAGAACTATCACTCAATGTGCATCACCATATGCAGTCCTCGCCAAATCTGAGAAACAATCTGGCAGTGCAATTCGTGTAAATTTTTAATGCACCTGGAGTAAATACTTATGCAATGCCATTTTAAACCTAATGGGATCGAGCTGCGTGAATGAATTAGATATGATACCGTTACAAACTCGTCGAAATGCATGCATGCGCACCCGCTCACTATTCCGTACAAGTAAGAAATTACTTAAGCAAAACATTCGGCAATAACTGGATTGGGGGCGATGGTCCAGTACCATGGCCACCTCGTTTGCCAGATCTAAATGCGCTTGATATTTGCATATGATGATTTAAGACATAATAGTAACTATGCTTTTCACCAAGTCAAGCAAATTCCGGGGATTTTTGAACGAATACGAAGGTGTTTTAGGAGAAGAATTCATGCATGCGTTATTGTTTTTGTCGTGAACACTTTTTTAAACAGTGTTTATCTGGGAAACTATGCTTTTACGAATATACATATGTTTGTTATAACTGTTTTGTTTCTTTTTGACCAAAGAACACGCCAGTGCATTATTATGCAATGTGTGCGGGACATCCTGTATATAATAAAATAGAAATGATTTTTAAGAATTTCAGTCATACTTTTTATCTACATGCTGACGAGTTTCATTTGTTATATTTCTTTGACAACGAAGCTGTTACGTTAATATGTAAATAGTGATCTTTAAAGCTTTTATATTTTTGGGAAGTACAGTTTTCATCTTAATAAAGAATTATCTTGTTTTAATATAAGTATTGCCTGTTAATTTGTCAAATTAATAATTGAACTATGGATAGACGCAAATATGTTAGGCAGATTATGGTTTCGGCAAAATACCCACAATAACATTGAAAAGACTTATTTAAATTTAAAAATGCTTTTTTAAGCAAAACTATTTTGTATATTGCTTTTGTATGGACCGCACTTGCTAATTTCAACTGGCTCAAATTTAAGTTTTGCTGTAGGTAAGACCACGAAATGAAATCTGTCGCAAACTTATTAAACTCTATGGTTAAACATGGTTAGGAATAAAGCAGAAAAATGCTATTTTGCTTGTTATAATTTATTGTATATTACATATTGTTCATAATGTTCCTGATTGTTTGGGCTAACAGTTCTACGTAGGTACCTATATACTTTCTAGCCGAACGTTAGCAACTGAAGTTGTCATGACCATTTCATTTTTTCCAATTTTTACTCGCTTGTCAAAGCAGAACGCTTTTTTAAAACTGAGTCTACTGCAGAGATATAGAGTAGGGAGAATGCTCATATAACATGCGCGAATGTCTAATTTTGAAAGTCGCCATTTTTACCCTTCATACTACCAACTGCTTGGAATTCAATGTTGCAAATCCGTAGACTTAGCATTCCCTACAGAATAATGGTATGAATAGTTTGTTCTAACCCATGGTTTTATCAATTAAGTAATTTTCGATTGAACAATAATAATAATAATATATTTAATCCAATAATCCACACAAATTAGTACAAAGAACAGTACAAAGAGGATATAGGAAAAGTCACAATACATGATATAATAATAATAATAATAATAATATATATGGCAATCAACACACAAATGAAACAGGTACCGCATGAGACGAAACTTATTTCTATACGTGCTTACTATAAAGGGAACTAAGACTCTTGTATATTGTTAATTCTAAAGTACATTACAATCTAAGTATTCCTGTACACTATAGAAGCAATGCATCATTAGCATATTTTTGACGGATTTTTTAAAAAGTTTTTCAGTTGTCACATTCTTAATACATTGAGGCAATTTATTGAACAATTTGAGACCAATTACTAAAGGATTGCGTTCAGTTATTGCTAGATTTCGTGTAGGCGTTAATAGTTAACATTATGAGGCGTGCGCCATCATACATTCTCTCCAGGCTGGGGAATAGAGTGCTCGATGATGTGCCTGATTAGGCAGATTCAAGTCAGGCTATCATTTATTTGTATCTGTATTGTTGTTATTATTATTATATATTTCTGTTGTTAACACTGTTATTACATTATCTATAATTTAGTCATAGTCATGTATGTGCACATAGTTAGTTAGTTTAATTTGTTTGTCCTTTTATTGGGCCTAGGCCTGTTGGGCAATAAAGATGATTTATTATTATTATTATTATTATTATTAATAGTTCGTGTCTGCCTCGAGTGTAGTATGAGTGAAAATCGTTGTTTCTGGGCAGCAGATGTATATTCTGATAGATTATAAATAAAGTTTCAGCAGTATATAGACACGGTAATGGTAGTATATTTAACCTTTTAAACCAAGCTCTACAGGATTCCGGTGTTCGTAAACCTATTATATTACGTACTGCTAGTTTTTGCATCTTAAATACTCGTTGCATATGTGCCCCAAAAAATTAGTCCGTTTCTAATTCTTGATTCGAAAGTTGAAAAATAGTAGCACAACAGGACTTCCTTCTGGACCAGGTGTCGGAGTCTAAACAGGGCATAACAAGTACTTGCCAGCCTCTGACATAGCTTATCAGTATGATTGTACCATGTCAAACCACTATCAAGATGCAGTCCTAAGAATTTCGTAGACATTACTTGCTGTATTGACTTGTTTGACACTTTGAGTAATAAAGACGTATCTGTTGTCCAAGGTTGCGCACAAAAGTGAACAAAAACTGTCTTGTCTTTATTTAAGACTAATCGATTTTGGTGGAACCAATTGGAAAACTTGTTTAGCATGCATTGGGCGACTCTTTGTACCTCTAAAATGTCATGATCTGCGCAAAGGTAAGTATTATCATCCGCATACATCGCAATTGTTCCACTTGTTATTGTAGCGGGAAAATCATTTACGAACAGTAGAAACATGAGTGGACCCAGTACAGAGCCCTGGGCCACACCGCAGTTGACAGAGTATTTTCTTGATTTAACACCGTTTACTTCCGCAACAAGTTGCCTTTCAGAAAGGTAAGACTTTATCCACTTGTGTATATTACCACGCAGTCCGTAAGATTCCAATTTTTTCAGTAAAAGCATGTGATCCACCAAGTCAAAAGCCTTGCTCAAGTCCATGAATATACCCACACAGCTATTGTGCTTATCTAATTGCCAGTATAATTCATTGATAAACTGTAAAACAGCAGTTGTAGTGGATTTGTTTTTTTGAAACCCATGTTGCGCCGAATTTATAATATTATTTTTCGAACAAAAATTAACAATCTTTTCCGCCATTATTTTTTCAAAAATTTTCGAAATCGTTGAAAGAAGTGAGATAGGGCGGTAATTTGTGATCAATAAGTTATCATCGGGTTTATAAATTGGCATCACCCTAGCAGTTTTGAAGACTTCAGGGAGCAAGCATAGCTATTGATAAAATTATTAAAATAATACATATAATTCAAGTGTATTATATTTAATTTCTCTAAAAACTTTCAAAATATTTGCTTTAGACTTAAACATTATCAATTTGAGTATTATAAATATTAGGCATACGATATTCTACTACTTTTAAACCACTCTTGCAATAACCTTCCCGTAAGAAAACGTAAGTAAAATTAAGAAATCATGCATGTATAATAAAATCAAATGATGAAAATCCTCCCTAAAACGCTTACGTTCTTAAACGCTCTTACAGTAGACGGGATGTTAAACAAATTCAAATTAATAACTGAAAATATAAATGTAACCTCAAAAATAATAAATTGTTTTTCGTAAATTCAAAAACAAGCCGAAAAAAGTTATATTTGCGTAACCTAGGTAACACAAACTAAATCAAAATTTAGCTGCGCTGTGGTTTATGCGCATCCTTCCTACTCTTATCTCTCTGATTATTTTGTAGGGAATATTTCGTTATTGAGCGTTCTCTTTACTCTACATATATCTCTGGTCTACTGCTTGTTATTTATATGAATCAATATATTCTGTTGTATTCGTTGGTTTATACTTGTGAGTATAATTTTGGGACAATAAATGTATTACTTATTATTTAATATACAGCTAAAGAAGTCGCTGAAACTAACAGTTTTGAATTCTATATCATAATTAAAACAATTTATTTATTTATATATTTTATTAGCTATCAATTTACGACTTTAGCAACTTCTAAACTAAGGTGCGAGCAACAAAGATGAAGCGTGCTGATTCTATATTTGTTTCAAAGTTTGTCAAAACGATCTTCTAATTATACCTTTATCTGCCTCTATCGATAATGCATTAGAAATTGAATAGTGTCATTTTGCCTGTTTATATTTATTGCTTAGGGGGTGCAAGTCCCCAGCCCCGCCACCCCCGCATTCCGATAATTTGAGTATGCTATAATGTTGTGCTTATTTTATGGCGTATTGTGCCGCAACACGAAAATGTTGAGCTTTTATATTAACCGAGGTGTACGACTTTCTTTTTGGCGGGGCCATTATGGCATGTGTATTGCTGTAATATAAAGCTTGCTAAGTGCTAGTGTAATATATTTATTATATTTTTTATATTTATTGGTAGCTATTAAGATACTTACTCACTAAATGAAATTTGAGAATTTTAAAAGTGAAACTGTGAATAACCAAATAGATTATATATGATTAGAAACTGATATAGATTCATTCATAGTGTTCATATTCGAGTCGCAATATGCATAGTGATCAAATATATTTAAAAAGAATTTTCGATTTTAACATTCTTTTTTTGGAACTCCTTGTACCGTATCAACTACAAACTCGAAGAGAAGTAAAACAATACAAACTAGAGTACGCAATTAAAGTAAAATGGCATTGGAATTGATAAGGGACCGTGAGATAATTTTACATAATTCCGTCGCCAGGAATGCATATCCAGTTCAAATTGGCGAAAATATTAATGTACTGTTTTAATAAAATTCATATCCGGTGTCATGTTTAGTTTCGTTACAGTCATATTGAGAAGCGGATGTCAGTGGTTACAAGGTCAAGGCTAATATGATTACAAATTGTGTTTGCTATTAAATTCGATTCACTATAAATATAAACGTTAATTCTTAGCTTCTTTAGTTTGCGCAGATAATCTAGAGGGAAAAACTAATCGAATTATCTTCGGTCTTCTATATTGTTGCTTTTAAAGTCATTACTATAATATGCGATGATGAACTAATATGGCAAAGATAGGCGGTGATGTGAAAATAAAATTAATCGCTGCTCTTCGTTAGTTCAATTGAAGTATTTTAAATTGAATTAGTATAAAATAATGGCTTTTAAGTATTATAAACAAAATGTAAACAATTTCTATCTAAACAGATATCATTTTTAGTATCTAAACTAAAAAGACAAGGAAAAAACTAAAACAAACCAGCCTAATTTTAATCTAACCAGCTCCTACTAAAAAAAAGTATATTTCAATACATTTTGCGGCGAAATTTTATGAAAACAAGTATTGTAAGTGACCTATTCAGATAATAATTGTTGTCCTACATATTACTTTAAAATTCTTGCATTACTTTCAGTAGATTATATCACATTATATGTATGTAGATATATTTTAAACTAACGTTTTTGCTCAGTTTAGTGAGTTAAATGTAGATTGATAATTTTAATTTTAATAATAATACTAATACTGTTTTAAATTAAATTTATTAGTGACAAAACAAAAACCAGATCATTTCTATACGATATGAACTTATAAACTTGTTTATACTGGAACAATCATTTCGGTTGTAATTATTTTATAATTAACTGTTTTACGTAAATCAGACGATAATAAGAAAGTAACATAAATATGTAATATCGTACACAGTGTGTATCAGCGAAATGGAATAAATTCGACAATAAGTAATGGCGGTTTATTAGAAACAGCGCTTGGACACGTTTATTGGAATTTTATTATTATATATATTACACTAGAGGCGAAAACCTTCTGGTAGGGGAGGGAGGTCACGGTAACTCGACGTGGCTACCACGCTAGAGGCGAACAGGGAAAGGCTGTTTTGCAGGGGTATATCTACCACTAAAAAATTATAAGAAAGAGAAAGAGGAAGAATACAGTGCGGAAATAGTATCTCACTTGGAAAAACATATGAAAACCACAAATATAGAAAGAGAATGGAAGAGGACACCAGAAAACAGCAAAGGATGGTTTGATAAAAAGTGTGAAATAGTATAAAAATGAAATCTGAAGTAAGATTAAAATGGTTAAGAACTAACAATGAAATAGAATATGAAGAATATAAACAGAAAAGGAAAGAAGCAAGGAAAGTAATAAAAGCTAAAAAAACAAGAATGGATAGAAGAGATGATGGCTGAAAAAGAAAAAGATAATAAGAACAATACTGAGCTGTATCAGGATATAAGAAAGCAGAAAAATAAGAGATATTTCACACCAAATACAGATAAAAAAGAATGGAAAGAGTATATAAAACTAACTTCAACGAGAGAACGCATAGAATATACTGACGAATGTAGAGGAGAAAATGCATCAGAATTAAAAGGCGAGCCCAGGACCGGACGATATATGCAGTGAGTTTATAAAGAGCGGAGGACCAGAACTTCGAGAAAGATTATACGAGTTAATAATTAATAATAATAATGGAGGTGTGAAAATATAATATCCATTCCAAAAAAGAAGATTTATTAAAATGTGAAAACTACATAAGGATAACGTTGTTAAATGTAACGTATAAAATATTGTCATCCTTAATACTAAAAAACATCAGGAACTATACAGAAACCGAATTTGAGGATTATTAGAATGGTTTCAGGCAAGGCAGGTCCACAGTAGATGCAATCCACAAAGTTAAGCAAATTACAGAAAAATGCTATAAACAAAACATTGAAGTACATATAGTATTTATTGATTTTAAACAAGCATGTGATAGCCTGAACAGAGACGCACTGCTAGCGGATGCGAAGATATTAAATATACCTGAAAAATTAATAAGAGTGATCAAAATTACCGTGGAAAGATGAAGAGCGGCAGTAATCACGCAAGAAGGTTTAACAACAAAGAGGTTGTAGTAGTAAGAGGAATACGTCAGGGGGATGGTTTATCAGCAGCGTTATTCAATACAGCACTGGAAGGGGCAATAAGAGCAACTAATTTTAAGGGAACAATTATCCAAAAATCCAGACAACTAGTAGCCTACGCGGATGATATCGCAATAGTAGCAAGAGATGTAAAACATTTAGAAGAGGCAGTAACAACAATAATCAAAGAAGCTCGGAAAAGAGGTTTAGAAATCAACGAAACTAAAACGAACTATATGGGTGTTACGAGAAGATACATGGCAAATGCTAGCGCTGCAATCAAAATCGATAAATATACGTTCGAAGAAGTAAAATATTTCAAATATCTCGGAGTAATTATAAGTAACAAAAACGAACAGGACATGGAAATTAATCAGAAAATACAGGTAGGATACAGAGCATCTTACAGACAAAAGGTAATTATGAACAAGAACCTAAGTAAGAAGACAAAATTAAAAGTGTATAAAACAACAATACGACCAATACTAACATACGCAGCGGACAACATGTGCCTTACACTTAGAGAAGAAGAACAACTAAAAATTTTTGAGAGAAAAATAATAAGAGCAATATAAGCGTCTAACCAAGGATGAGATAGATAAAATCTTAGAGGGAGAAAACATATGTAGTTAGAATAATAACATCTCTAAGAATTAAGTGGTACGGACATGTGTGTAGAAGAGAAGAAAGTTCGGTAATACAGAAAATAATGAAATGGAAACCCCAGGAAGGCAGACCAAGAGGGAGGCCAAAACTAAGGTGGGAAGATCAAGTAATCAATGATATGAAGACTATGAAGATCCAAGGATGGAGAGAAAAGTTGAAGCATAAAGATGAATGGAGGAGGATGGGAGATCAAGCTAAGAAACACAACAACCTGTAACGACGAAATGAGGAAGTGGAATGATTTGGCCAATCGTTTCCACTATAATCTGGGAAAGAAGCTTTTTCAGAGCGTCTACAATTCCACCAGGAATGTATAGTCACATACCGGTCGTTTTGAATCATAGGATATTTAAAGCGGCGAGGATGTGAAGGGAGCTACGGCCCCACCAATACACCGTTCATAGACTCATACGCGTCCCCACTTCTTAGCGAATTTTCATACCCCTTACCTCTTCCCGGCTTTATTTATCCTGTTTCTCAAAAGGACCGGTATATGTATACAGATTGTTACAAGTTAAGTGCGCACCATTGCTAACTTCGTTATTATTGGAGCTACGAAGTCGGTTAAATTAGCACACTGGTAGTATTTTTCCTGCTGATTACAATGGTAACAACAGGAATTTAATTAAATGTCAACTGTTTTAGATATTCAAGAAAATATTTTTTTAATTGAACACCCTGTATATTTTACTGCAGTTTGAAGAACTTAATTGTGAACAAAAACGTTTTAATACAACATTACGAAAAAATTAAAAATAATGAAATTATTATGACATTTTGTATGTATTACTTCAGCACCTTAATTTAAGAAAAATAAATCAACCTAGCTATAAAATAACAATTCAGTTTGTTTATGTATCACCTGTGAGTAGTAACCGACTTCATAGGTTAAATTAGCAAAATAATAGTATTTTTCCTGCTAATTACAATGGTAACAACAGAAAAATAATTGAATGTCAACTCTTTTAGATATTCAAGAAAATAATATTTTTTTAATAGAATGCCCTGTATATTTTGCTGCAGTTTGATTAAAAATTAAATTGCGAACAAAAAAGTGTTAACACAACATACGAAGAAATTAAAAATGAAGAAGTTCTTATGACGTTTTATATTCACTCAGTACCTTACTTTAAGTAAAAACAAATCAAGATGACCATGAAAAAAAATATATAAGTTTATACTATAATAATTATACTAATTGTTCAAAAACATTGCCCTTTTGCTCAACATACATAAAGACCCTTTTATAAACGCTGCGAGTTGCCTTTAAAATAATATGTGAATCAATATTTCTGATGATGTTAATAATGGAATTTTGTAGTTGATTTAGGGTTTTATATCGTGTCTTGTAGACTTCATTTTTCACGTGCTCCCATAAAAAGAAGTCCAACGGTGTCATGTCTGGTGACGTTGGAGGCCATCGAAGTTAAAGTTTTGTGAATCGTGTTTAGAGAGAAACCCGCATCTATTGATAAATCTCGAGTGAAATTGTTTGGATGTGTTTGAAAATATTTCATTGTCATTTCGGTTTCTTCGTCAATTATAAATTGCTTTGTACGTCTTTTTTCTGGAAAACAAATTCTTTTGTTTTCTTCTAAATTTTCTATAAAGTTTCAAAAAATATTGTCGATTCGGAATGTTGCGTCGAGGATATACCTCGTTATAATATTCTTGAGCTTGCGTACCGGTCCTTCTGCATATTATGTACTATCATGGACAGATAGAATGTCCGGGTATACGGAGTGCATGCTGCGCTCCTGATACAATATCGATTGTGCCGTCAAGCGAATTGTACGAGGAGCGCAGCTTGCACTCCGTACACCCGGACATTCTATCTGTCCATGATAGTACATACATACCTACGCTTTTAACATACATTTTTCTAAATGAGTAAACACCCTCTTTATCTTTGAAATGACAATTAGTAACGCTTACGCACTGTCACAATTTCAGAACATTTATTGGTACTACTCACAGCTGATACATAAACAAACTGAATTGGTATTTCATAGCTAGCTTGATTTATGTTTCTTAAATTAAGGTGCTGAAGTAATACATACAAAATGTCATAATAACTTCTTTATTTTTAATTTTTTCGTAATGTTATATTAACACTTTTTTGTTCACAATTAAGTTTTTAATCAAACTGCAGTAAAATATACAGGGTGTTCCATTAAAAAAAAATTATTTTCTTGAATATCTAAAAGAGTTGTCATTCAATTAAATTTCTGTTGTTACCATTGTAATCAGCAGGAAAAATACTACTAGTTTGCTAATTTACTGACTTCGTAGCTCCAATAATAACGAAGTTAGCAATGGTGCGCACTTAACTTAGAACAACCTGTATATGTGCATATGTTCTTTCGTTGGATCTTTGCCGATACGTCATCCGTTATCCATTATAAGCTAAGCCACACGATTATATGTTCTGCTTGACTAACATGAAATTTAGAAAGAAACAGAGAATGGACACGTTTGTCTGATTCGACTAGATTCGTATCGAAATAATGGCCGAAATTTATGACATATCGGCAAAGATCCAGCGAAAGAACTGATACATCTGTATATATCTACACTGTGCAGCGATGCCAGTGTTGCCAGGTCTGGTGAAATTTCACCAGTTCTGGTGATTTTAGGTCGTATACTTGGTGAAAACTTTCAATAAAGGCCTTAACTCTGGTAATTTTTTTTCAACTTTTTTTCTTCAAATATTTATCTGATTTATTAATTTTTAAAACGTTATCTAGCAGGAAATGTTTAATTTATCATCTGTTTCGAAAGAAATAAAGGACAAACAATGTTAATATGTATACTTAAGTAATGACTTCATCGTATCTTATACAAAGTGTCTGTAAATGTCCGTACGCCAATTAAGTTGGCATGTCTACAATTATATGAAGGTGTAGTGGTACCTCTGTTTGTTGAACGGGTACATAGACGTAGATGGAATAAATTGTCATTATTAATTGTAGATAGCTAGCTGTCATCGTCGGTTTTGTAAAAATTATTTTATCTGTTTTCTTCGCACTTATATCTTTAATTTCGAACAGTTCTTCTTAGAGCTCCTTCGTTATCGTTTGTTCGAGTTGTAGGTAAGTAAGAATTTAATATGAAATGCAACTTATATTGTAATAACCACTATTATAACTTTCTTTCAGTATTGTCTGGAAAGCTAAAAATGTTTACGCCTGAACAAGACGCATACATTCTTATGGCCCACTTTCGCAGTGCAACTCGCAACCAGGATGGAACTTGGTCGTACAGTTTGCGGTCTTGCTTCGATCAGTTTGTAGAAGCGTTTCCTAATGAAAATGTCAACTATGATGTTTTCGGCCATCACAAACGTGAGATTATAAAGCGTTTTGACAGAAAAAATTGTATTTGTAAGGATAAATCAACCGGAAGACCTACAATATTAACTGAAGCTATCGTTAATGATCTTGAGGAACGAATCAATCAAAGC
>SMLS01059226.1:0-11142 GCA_004785975.1 Popillia japonica
TCTTTCTTTATCTGCTTTTTTCGCTTCTTGTGCTTGGTCTTTTCTTCGTAGATGTGCTTCATATTCTTCTTTCAAACTAACTTTCACGTCAACGCTACCTTGGTGATACTTGACACAAGTGACACATTGGTCCTTTTTGGGATGGAAAAAAGAAAGGTTGTACTCACTGCAAAAAAAAATCCTTCGATATGTGATTAAGCTTACAATTTCAGTATCCCCTCTTTCTCTACACTGTTCTTTATAAAGGCTATGCATTTTAGTTATCGATAGAGTGCTGTCCAAATATTTTCTTTGCGTGCATTTCGGTGTGCAATGACTCTCCACGGTCGGAAAACTCTCTATATGTGCTCTTACCGCAGCAACGACCTCTTCTTTGGTTTTATTGCCTGATGTTTTTCTTCCTCTTTTATCAGCACCTCTGAAATGCCCTAACTCATCTTTGTCTTTAAATGCCGATAGGATTACACGATTTGATATACAAAGCGTTTTCATAAAGAAATTATTACACACTTGTAATTTTTCCGAATTTTTGGTAAAATAATACTTTTTTGCATTTTGTTTTCTTTCTGCATTTTCTTTTCGAGGTCGTCTTGTTATGGAAATGGAGGCTGAAACGTTGTATAATATAAAATCTTTCTTTTCGTCATATAATGACAAAAACTAATATTTCTGACATATGAATTTTCGTTCGTCATCAGAAAATTTTTCAGTACACTGAAATTTGCATTTTGTACAATCTTTCTGCTTGGGGTGTTTCGGAGCTTGTTTAATCCCTTTATAATTTTTATATGGAAGGCATTCATCTCTCAACTTTCTGTTTTTGTGTTTTTTCCATGTTTGTGGTTTCGCTTTCCGCCATCTATTCTTTTTTGTAGGTTTTGCTTGTTCTGCCGACGGCTCCTCTTGTTCAGTATTTTGAACTTCTATTTCAAGACTGGAACTTAAACTGTCAGAAAAATCACTTATATTTGGTTCATAGTTCTTATCTATTAGCGATTCGTCACAATCACTCAAATCACTGCCTTCTTCATCATGTGCCGTTTGATATAAAGCAGGACTATTAATGGTTTCTGTGGAATTATTTAAAGGAAGCAGTTCAGGTAATTCACTAGTTTCATTTTAGGTTACAACCGTCTACAAAAAACAAAATATTTCACATTTTCAATAGTAAAGTACAACAAATTTTCTTACGGAAATATCTTTATCCTTTCGTTCGCGTATTTTTACTTGAGCATTGCCGTTAGCACCATCAGAACATTCCATATTGTAATCACTATTGCTTATCGGAGGACTTATGTTACGATTTGACAAGTTACAGTACTTTGCCAGTAGTTGTGAATACTCTGCAAGATAAAGTTTTTTGTCAAAGACTGTCTTTACGTCGACCTAATGCCATTTGCGGAAATAAAAATACAAAACATAAACCTAACCTAAAAACAGAAATTGAAACCATATTTTTGCTCACCCGGCGTTTTTATCTGTTGTACTTCATCCTTGTCCAACAATGCCAATATTTTAGCACCTCGACTGTTCATTTTCGATCTATTAAACCCTTTTTTAAATTAAATAAATTTACACGCATTAGAAACATGTACTACGATTTACAACATCTCACATGTAACTATGTATGAAGCACTTAGTCAGTTGACGTAATGCTCACTTACACCTCTGATAACAAATAACTACAAGCAAAACGCACTAAGTCACTTAATGCGTTTTGGTAGTACTAATTTAAACCAAAATGGTGTTAGTGCATTTCGTTTGTTGCTAGATCTCTATTTTTAATTTACTATTGACTTAGGGTGTTTAGCATAACATAAATGATCAGTAGTTCATGTAAGAACCGTCAAAAACACATTTTCACAAAACGTTGACTTAGTGCCTTTTGCTTGTAACCCCACGATATGGCAAAAATCTTATGTATACAAAGTTATAGTGATAAGTCAATATATATAACTTGTAATTTCATATATATTCTTTAAAAATAAAGCTTTTAAATATTAATAATAATAATATAGTTTATTTACTGTAATAAAAATTACAATAGAAGTCAAGTTGTACAGTGTTAAACACATTTGTTACATTTTCACAAGTAGAAGTTGCTTCTTGCTTACGACCTAATCTATAATACAAACAATAAGTAAGTTTTGGTGGACTATCATAATAGTATAATTTTACCTTTGGCTGGAAAGAGCTGAGTTAGCTAAAGCTTGGATAAACTTAGGTTCATCATTATCTACAATAATAGCAAGTGTCACAACAGATTTCACTATCAACTTGAAGCACTTGTGTTTCAAAATTGGTACGGCTTTATATTTTTCCACTATCTTTGATTTGTTCCAGTAACAGTAATCAGTAGATGATGTAATGGTAAAATTTAAAATGTTATCTCTAAAACACAATGTAGGTATATTTACTTTTAATACTATAAACAAGTAATTAATATACCACCTCATGCACAAAATAAGTACTGCTGATATATGTTTGCAGCTCTTTGAGTTTCCAGCTTTGCAGGAGCAATTTGCATCATATACTTGAATGTCGCTTTCGAATGATGTAACAGGTATGTCAATGTCTTCTGTGGTGTGTATTGTCGTAGTCGTGATCTTGATGTTGTTTTTGTATGCATGCCGGTTGTTTCTTCTGATTCGGTGTGCGAATCTATGTCGAGGTTTATTTGAATGGGTAAATAAACGGAGAACAGATCTTCCATTGTTGCTATTAACGTGTTGGTGGTGATATTTTTTAAGATGGCAGTTGGTGATTGACGTTGGTTATTTTCCAAGCGTGGTGTTTCGAGTTCATATCCCCCATTAGGATGGTGGCGGTATGTCCGTTTGTATTTCTGCCTCTTGTACAGTCTCGTTTGGAGGGAGATAGGCCGCAAATATATTCAGCGGGCTATGTTTTGTGTGTACTTGTAGGCCTGTGTTTTCAATGTTGATTGTATCTATTTGTAGTAGGTGCGAGTGGGTGATGCTGTTTTTGATGATGACTGCTGTACTCCTTCCTTTTTTGGTTTTCCGATCGGTGCGATTCGTTGTGTAGTTTGCCACCTTCAATGTTGGGTGTTGTTTCAGAAAGATGCATGATGTCTATGTTGTGTTCTTTTATGAACTGTCTCAGCTCTTCTCTCTTGTTGGTTACACCTTGCGCATTCCAGTAAGCTAATCTTATTTGTTTTTTATTTATCACTGTTGTAGTTTTGTAATATTTTCTGTTTGTGTTATGAAATCCAGTCTCTGCTGCTGGTTTGAGTTGGTGTTGCTTAGAATAAGGAGCATCCTTCCTAGGGATATTGCTAGTTCATCGTTGCTACGATATTGTCTGTTTGGGTGCTTATGACACTTGACGAATGTCGATAAGTGTTCTCCTCCGCAGTTCACGCACTTCGGAGGTGTCGTACGCGGTTTTAACCACTCGTGGGTGGAGTGTTTCTCCCCGCACTTCATACACTTGTAATTGATATCACAATTCTTTTGTACGTGTTCGAAGCACTAGGAGCGCCCGTTTTCCACTTTTCCCGTTCATTCGGGTGACCTTTTCAGTGGGATGGTCTTTTTCGTACAGGTCGTCTTTGATTTCTTGAGTTGTCGTTTCGATGTTCACACCGCAAAACACTACCTTCAAGGTTTTTCCGCTCTTCAGCTGGTAAATACAAAATTGTAACTTCTCTTGTTCGAATATCTTTCAGTTTGCGGTAATCGTCTTCCGTCGCTGGATCGATTTGTACTCCGTTCGATCCTAACCAACATTTTGTAGTCTCTTCTGTGGTCATCAGAGCGTTGGCTTGTTTCCATTTATCGATTTCTTTGAAAATGGTTATTTTTGTTGCTTCTTTGGGTCGCTGTTCGATATTGTAGCTTTTGGTGCCGGATTTGGCATAGGTTTTGCAGTGGACTGCTTCGCTGTATCGGTTGGTGTTGTTTCATCGTCCATTGCAATGTCGTCGTCAGTTTTCAGTCCGGTAAAACGGTTCATAGTTGCGAGCCCGCTTTTTTCACGTTCGGTTGTGTTGGTTTTCTTCTGTCGCTTGCTATTGGAGATAGTGATGAAATCTTCTTCCTTCCTGGTCTTTTGTTTGATTAGCTCGAGGGCACACTCGACAAAGCTGTGTAGTTTCTCTAGGTCTAGATTGTAGACAGATTGCTGTCGCGAAGGCTCGCCCATATCGGCGCCTTCGCCTTGAAAAAGAGTTTACTTTCCCAGTGTCGGCTATTGTAGGACACACACGCTATACACTACAATAGACGAGCACTGCACACTAACACAAACGCTGCTCGGTGAAAATATACACAACAAACACAATATAACGTACAAGACACTCGGACGACGGTTGAATGTATTGAAAGCCTTGTACGTCAAGAATAAAAACTGACATTATGACACGTACCACATACAAAACGAGGTGCTCGGCTGAACTGATTCAACTGAATTTGTGTAATTATAGAGACTGTAACGCAGGCGCATTATAAAACATTGTTCTTAGAAATGCAACTGTTGTGTGTCTTGTCGAATCCGAACCATTTTACGTACACTTTATTACCCTTTCTGCGTAGAACTTTTTCAACTAAAGATACATCTTTATGTTTGGCTTTCTGCAATTTTTCTGTATAAAAACTGTCCAGTATAGGGCGAGCATTCATATCTTCTAACAAGTACGTTATACGATTGGTTAGTTTCACTTTAGTGATTGTAAACAGCTCTGTCGACCAGTTTGGATATATCCCTTATCAAAAATCGACTTATACTTGTTTATGTGAACCACATCATTTAATCGCTTTCCGACTGCTTTGATGTGAGCGTGTAAATTCGATTTGGTCATTACATCTTTCGGTTTCATTCCAATAGTCCTGTGTTTTGGGTTGTTGTATTGTTGAGTTATATCGACTAAGATAGTCGTCCAATTGGCTTATATCCTTGTATATTTTTTCCTTGGCCGTTCGAATTACTCGCTCAGCTATTGATGTTTTTGTAACGCTATAGGTTGGATAGTGATTTAGGTCATATTGATTCATTAATGGATTGAAATGTTGATTGCAAAACTCCTTGCCAGCATCAGTTTGTAGGTTTTTGGGTTGACGTTGCTTTAAGTAAGACAGCTTTGATAACAACTTTGACTTCCACAGCACCCTTGGTGTCCCTAAATACCTAGAAAAGTAATCAAGAACTGCCAAAATGTACTTGAAGCCTTTATTTTTGCGTGTGTATAATTTAAAATCAGCCAAATCTGGCTGCCACAGATCGTCTAAGCCCTTAATGATTACACGACGTCTTTTAAAATGTTTTCTAGGTTTATGTAATTCGTGAACTATATCCGCTTTAACACGACTCATTTTTCTTCAAGTCTTCTATTGGTTGCTGTCATAATGTAAGTTGGTTTTGTAAATGCTGTGATGTCCTCAGTTGAAGGGGACCAGGTTCTGCTCTGGAGGATGCAGTTGATCACCATTAATTTACACTATTGATAGTTCATATTCGTTTTTATTGGGTTTTACTGCTACTACAACAACAACTGTATTGTTCTGTACTGTATACTCTACTGTGCTATACTATACTCTACGTCAGTGCTCCGCAACCTTTTCTCACCTACGACACACCAAAATTCTTCAGCGTTTTCCGCGGCACACAAAAAGCTAAGATAGATAGGTATTAAATTGATAGAGAATTTTACAGTAATTTTTAGTTTTTTATTTGAAATGTATATACATACATACATATAACTATAACATATTTATTTTTACACAATATTAATAATTATTATAAATTCTTGATCACGTATATTTCTTCCGCCAACCCTTCAAATTATTAGTATCTAATAATGTTAGAATTCGTTGTTTTTAATCTTCCATTGAAGCGAACGCTTGGGTTTAGAAGTGGAGTGAGCATTTTGATAATAAAAATCTTTGTATGGTTTGATTTTATGTATTTTCTTAAAATTACTATTAAAGGCTCTGAATTAAATCAGAAGCTAACTAAATTAATGTGATACCTGCGCTTGCTTCAATGAACACAAAAGTTTTATATTCGGCTCGATTTTTGACAACGCAACCCGAAGTTCTTGGTCAAGACCTTTTAAGCATGACCGCTTATCATTTTTGATTAATACCAGCGTTGAAAAACTTTGCTCACATAAATATGTCGTCGAAAATGGAAGTAGTGTTAAGATTGCTTTGTCGGAAATGCGAGGATATTCTTTTTTAACGTAAATCCAGAAAATATCTAATGGAACTTCGGAGAAGCGAAGTTTTAGAGTCATGTCATTACGTAAATCTGTAAATTCCTCTCGAATTTGCAGAGGCAGTGCTTCCGTAGAAATTATTGTATTGGTTGCAAAGGATTTCGAATCCAATCGTATTGTTCCGTATTAATGGAATAAAAATACTGTGGGGGTTTGTTTTAATAATTTTTTTTTCAATAGAGAGCATGAGATATGATTAAATAAACTAATACATGAATGAAGATACAATTGCGATGGGTGAGCGCTTTTATTATATTTTTATTATTTTATTTTTCCAACAAATATCAGGGGAACGGTGGGTTCAGGCAACACATCAATCAAAACATTTAAATGCAAATCTAAACTTTATTAAAATAATGTGTTAGTTGAAATTAATGAATAAATGAAAACAAACAAATTATGTGTATCTAATTTCATAAATAGGTGAACGCAGCTATTTTAAATTAAATTAAATCGGTTAACTGACATCTATCTGTTATATTTAAACCTAGTAAGTAACACGTGTGAAGTTTTACTAGATAACGGATCTATCTTTTTTTAATTACCTGAATTAACTAAATACTTTCTAGGAAATATGGTGAATATTAACATAAAATACCGTATTATATTGTTATCATTAAGGATTAAGGTTGGATTGTTATCATTAAGGACATATTGATAAATTGTAGTGAGACTTGGGTAAGTGAGGTTAAATTATATCCGGTATCAAATATAATTTACTTAAAATTAACCCTATTAAAATATAACTAATTATAACATTTAATTAATACAATTTAATAGAACCTTTACTTATTTGGGGTCAATGTTTGATAAAATTCCAATTTTACTTAATTTTATAGCGATTAACTCTACAATAGTTATAGAAATGGGTACCAGTTATACTGGAAATGTTATTATCGTTTTATAAATAAATAACTTAGCCGACTTTCTCTGCATGTCTGGGTCTCTCGGGATGGATTACGTTGTCCTGGTTATCGGGGATAGGTTAAATTTAATTCTCTGGATCTCGGGAAAAGAATTTGTGGTCATCGGGATCAGGTTTGTATTTCGTGGTCGGGAAAATGCATTCAGGAACAGTTTGGAATGGATTATCTTTCCAATAACCTTAAAAAATTCGAATTAGATTTTTCTGTCGGAAAATGTCGTCCAGGTAATTTTAGTTTAATTTAATTGAATAATTGAGATTAAAATAGAATTTTAATATGAAATTTTGTAGATTTGTACTCGGAATTGGGGTTGTTTACAATTTTTCTGGAGAAAAACGCTTAAGATGTTCTACACTTTTTTGATACCCCGCTTCTTTTTTTTTTCTCTATGGTTTTTTCCCTCTCATGACACACTACTGGAATTCTAGCAGCGTGGCTTCTGTTGGAAATAGCGATGTAAATGATCTAATTACGATTTGGAAAATTCCTTGATGGTGGTGGATTTAGGAAGATGAAACGAATAGAAAGAATAAATTTAAATGAAACGTGAGTCCATTTCGACACATTTAAGTAACGTATTTCTTTAGTCCGTTTAGGTTTTAGTCCGAATCGTCGTTAGTTAATTATCTAGCTTTGTACCCTTTCTTTACATGTCTGTCTCAGCTATTTAAATTTAATCCGGTGTTTTCATTGAATTTTTACAAGTTACTTCTTTAAATCTTCAGAAATTTATAAATAATAAATCTTACTTGCCATATTACCTAATACAAACATCAAATCATTCAAACATGTACATTTGGTTGTCTATACCCTAGATATCATATGACTTATAATTAACTGTCAAAGATTGTACCATTACAATACTGATCAAATTTCTGCTGAAGCATACTTAAATGTTGGGCCAAATCCACAATTATTTGTTTGTTTTCAATTGTACTATGGTTGGTGCTTTGGTACATTGCCAAACATCCTTTTTGCAATTCGTTCTGCCAAAGTTCGAGTTTTTGTTACAACCCTTGTAATTTGTCGGAGCTCGACAATATATTCTCATGTGGACCTTGCATTTTTTTATTAAGTTCATTCAAATGCTCGAATATATCAGCCATGTATGCAAGTTTGGCTATCCAGTAATCATCATCGAGGTGCCGATATAGTTCGGGCATATTTTGATTTAAAAGGAACGCACCTCGTGACGAAGCTGAAACAATCTAGCCAAAACTTTGCCTCGGGATAGCCAACGAATTTTAGTATAAAACAATAACGATTCATATTCGGCTCCCGTTTCCGCACAAAGTATTCCAAAGATTCGCGAGTTTAGGGCTCTTGATTTAATTATGTTTACTATTTTAATGCATTCATTCATCGTGTTCAAAAGTTCCTCCGGCAAATTTTTGACCATCAATACTTCTCGATGAATGCAGCAGTGTGTAAATCGTAACGTCGGATTTTTTTGTTTTACACAAGCGACAAAACCCTTCTTACTACCCGTCATTGTGACAGCGCCATCCGTGCAACCAGCAATGCAATCGCTCCATTGAATATTATATATTTTGAAGAAATCATCGGTCATTTGACAAATGTCTTCACCGGTAGTTCGCTCTGGAACCTCCTTACAAAATAAATAATGTTCTTTAATAAAGTCCTCGTCAACGAAACGTACAATAGCTATCAGCTGTGCTTTATTTTTAATATCGGTTGTTTCATCGATCTGAAGCGCAAATTTTTCAGCCAATAACAGTTTTCTAATCAGAGTTCCTAATATATCGCTTGACATATCGTGAATACGTCTTTTAACAGTATCGGCAGACAACGAAACTTTATTCACATCCTTAACTTCATTGGGCCCAAGCATAAGTCGAACAATTTCCATGCATGCTGGTTTAATAAGTGTTTCGCCGATAATATATGGTTTATTTTGACGTGCAATTAATTTTGCAACATGGTAGCTAGCTTCTAAGGCCTTTTCAGAAACTATAACGGCCGATTTCATAAATATCTTCTGTTTTTTATTTGTTCTAAGCACCTCTTAAAATACTGTCTGTCTTCGTTGGCGTGGCTGGGATGGTTTGAATGTAGATGGCGTTTTAATTTACTGGGTACCATTGACTCGTTTGATAGCTGTTCGCCGCAAACGTTGCACTGTGGCTTTGGAGCTGTTTCGTCACCACACCCCGAGAATCCATATTTAATATAGTCTTCGTCGTACTTTCTTTTCACTATCTTTTTTAGTTTTTTTGTAACACTTGTGCTGGGTTCTTCATTCAGATCTTTTCCGCGTAAAAATTTATCCATATTTAAAGGGGTTAAAACAAAATATGTATCACACGAAGAAGGCTAACCACACATAATTCAACAAGACAATTAATAGTAATTATCGTAAGTGGTGGAAACTTGTTTACTTAACTTTGTGTTACTGACAGCTCTGCACACGACAGCAATGGCGGACGAGTGAACGTGAACTGAGCCGCTTCGCCCGTCACCAGTGCAAATGCGTTATAACGCAAGCGCACGGGCATGAGTCTTCAGCGATGCGCATAAGGGTCATTTTTTCTTTGTTTATGGCTAATTTGGTGCAGTCATGGTGTGTACAAAGCACACTGCGCAGTTTTCAACAATTGGCACCAGGCGCTGGAGGAACATTGAAAAATTATATACTAATAATTTTTATTATTCTATACTAAAACTCAAATACATTGTATTTGACCGCGGCACACCTGTATCCAGTTCACGGCACACCGGTGTGCCACGGCACACCGGTTGCGGAGCACTGCTCTACGTGTACCGCTTATATCTACATATACATGTATGTATGGTGTATAATTGTGATGTATTTGTTACCTAATTAATAATGCAACCGCTGCATATTCCTATTGCTACAAACCACCTTAATCTAGATACATTATGGTGTTTTTATTTATCTAATTTAACCTACTTATTTTACTATTACACCTCTGAAGAGTGGGGAAAAAATTGGCTGCAATGCAGTTTTTTTGTTTTAGTTATGATAAGGTTTTGTCCTATTTACATATATGCATAATAAACTTATTATCTATTTTGATTATAATGTTTGGGTACTTAATTTCTAATGTGTCATATGGACCTATCATCTTATCATCTATCTTATAATCTAAATTCTTAGAATTGTCATCGTACCTTTTTTTGCGTTTTGTTTTTGAAGCGAATAAATTTTGTCTCGCATCAGTGTATAAGGTTTGCAACCTATATTTTAGTTCTAATGGAGAGTGAGAAAAATTATAAAGCTGATTTGATATGGTGGAAGATAGTTGGAAGACCGTTGCGCTTACCGAAAACAAGTGCAATTTGAATGTATCGCGTTTCTGTTTGCACTGTATTGTTAAATGCAAACCACCAATATGGAATACATGTGCTCCAATTGTCAGTGTTTTGTGAGATAAATGTACGGAGATAAGCTCCTAAGTGCTTGTGTGCGTTTTCTAATGACCCTAGTGTCTGGTGGTTGTTTTTTTTGTTGTTGTTTCAAAAATCTTTATTTATATTAGTATATTACATCGCATTTGACAGTACTTAGTATATCTTTATATTTTGCTGGTTTTACACCATTTTAATATGTTTTTCATGTTGTGGCTTGGCCTCATACGTGGTGTATGCTGTGCTGTATTTTGTGTAGGGAAAACCGTGCTTGTGGAAAAACCCTGTTCATTATATTGGTTCATGGTTTCCTGAAAAGTATCACAGATAGTTAACTCGTTATCACAGATAATTGGTTCCGGGGGGAGGGGAGAGGGAGGGGGGGGGGGGGCGGGGTTATAGTGATTTTAGTGCTGTTTTAGTTTGTGGCGGCGTCCCACGGATATTTGTATATCCTCCTGATTCGGTGCTCCTTTATTTGCCTAATCAGGGGGTTGCTGTTATGATCGTATCTCCTGAAGAAGTTGGTGGACAGCTTCGTGCAGAAGTCCCCGACGCCCTCGATTGCCGTTCGGTGGTGCAGAT
>SMLS01059231.1:0-10681 GCA_004785975.1 Popillia japonica
ACTCTGGGATGGCCATTTCATAATTTTTAGCACATTTGCTGTCTTTTACTCGTTCAGATACTCCATCCACACTTGAGCTGTGTTTCGGATCGTTATCCTGCATGAAAGTAAAATTCTGCCCGATTACTCGCAGCCCAGAAGGAATGGCGTAATTTTCCAATATGGTAGTGTACTTTCCGCATTATTCCTTGGTTTCGGTGTAGTGTGTCTGTTCCCAAGAAACTAAAGCAATTCCAAACTGTTACTGAACCACTTCCGTGTTTTGAGAAAGCATTCTCTCACTAGCGGAACGTTTAACAACTGAAACAGGATGACGACGTTTGCGATTGAATTCGTTCGCTATTGGTGCTATTTTACGGCGTAAGTAATATGATAAGGGAGGTTAATAAACACAAAAAGTATTAGCCCAAAGACCGGGATATAATTGTATCACAGCCTACTTGTATTTAGAATATCACGCATAAATATTGCGTATTAATGCGTGTTTAATCAATGTCGTTTTACATTTGAGTTTAAATTAATAACGGAACAGTGTTCGAGAGTTACGTTGATGTGTGGAATATGCTCCAACAAAAAGATTGAAATATTTTTGTATCGACAATATTTATGTGGATTGTTACATTTTTTAAACCTAACATAACCAATTTTATTACTCAACGCCAGAGAGAGAGAGAGAAGTTATAGAAAAACAATTTATCTTGCTCGGTTCCAACGATAATTCATTCTTTTTTCGAATGGTGCTATATAATTATTACCTCTAAATATTAACCAAAAGAGCTACGTAGCAGTTAATGAGCGAATAGATAATGGTACAATTAATAGAAATTTAAGCCACTTATCCATTAGCGGCAAGATCACGGCTTTTGTCTGAAGGAAGTAAATCGTGAAGGACTCACACACGCGTATTTCATTATGTAATATTGCTTTTGCCATTAGCAAATTCAAGTTTGGAATTACAAATACTTTCACTTCATCTAAAGTCCATTGAAAATTTCCAGGTAGTATAGAAAAGAAAGAGGTGATTTCCAAAATAAGAAAATGCTGAATGTAATTGCATGGTTAATTAATCAGCATAACTAATGCCAATTCTACAAAATATTTAATAAATGTTTTTGTGTTATGCTTTACTAGTCTTTCGTTATACTTGAGTGTATATCACAAATTGTTAAAATTACTTATACTTAATTAAAGACAGCAAGAATTGGTCCGGTTCCAGCGGCAGTACATCGGGAGCGACCTTAACGGCGCACGCCTATCGTACGAGTGTGTATGTAGTGAAATATGTAGTTTGTAGGCAGTCATCGTACGGTATTGTTGCATGATCATGTAATGCAAGTACGCGTATCTATAACTCGGCTGCAACGCATTTAAAATGTCAAAAGTTCTTGAAAATACTGTAACGTGTTTGTTTGCTAATAAGGTAAACAAATTTTGATATAGTGTTTAGGGTGCGAAAGAAGTTTGCTATGTTGGAATTCCAAAATCCTCAAGTTGCAGCAGATTTACAAATTATTCGCGACAATTATATTCCAGAAGCCAACGCAATCAAAAAATTGCAAAACACTTCGTTGTCCTTACGAGAATCGTGCGAAATGTTGACCACGTAGAACCAATGCTACATATTTTAGATGACAAAAAAGTGTTTTTGTCAAAGAAAAAATTTATACTGTATTCAGTAAACATGTAGATTTTACGAGATAGGCAACTTTGTAACAGTAGGTAGTGTCGTGAAAAATTCGTTGTCCAAATTAAAAGACCACTTGAACTACGCGATTTTTACATCGCTAGACGTGCAACGATCCTTCTCTGCATATAAGCAGATGCATATACAGGGTGTCAAATACAAAGACTCCTGACCGTCGAACAATATCGTTTGATTATAACAGAATGTACCTAGTCAAGTATTCAAGCGCTATTAGACTTCTTCATATTCTTTTTATTCTTCATGTTATCAGAAAATAGTTTGACACATCTTTATTATGATAGAAACTATTAGTTCTGTGCTTATATAAAGAAGGGTCCCGCAGCTTCCATAACCTCTGCTCACTGTGATGTAATGATCTATTGTGAATACCCTATTCCCTTAGTACCCTACTAATCCGATGTTCTCAACGAATCCCAGGATTACTTTGGGCACCGAAGCTTTAATCTGTTCAGCCGTTACAGTCGTCTGTCCTAGATGCTGAAACCTTTGTCAGCCTAATGCTTCGCACTCGCAAAGTATGTTCTCAGTTCAAATCGGCACGTGTCTTGATCAACTTTGTCAATCTTTTTGAGGTAGTAATTTAGTTTTTTATTATTATTTGGCGAGCAGTTGATAATTTTTTTCGTCTGCGCTTGTCCGGGTGTTTCCTCCAGAGGGATGCCATTTCGTTTGCTTTCCAGTCCTTGAGTTTCTTCTTGAGCTGGCACTTTGACACGCCAAAGAAGCGTTCGGGTCCAATTAAATGCTTGTCCGCGATTTGTCTCCCTAGTTCGTTCGCTATGTCATTTCCTTAGGTGTTAGTGGGCCCTGGAACCCATATCAGGGGTACCCTGTTTTTTGTGACCAGTTGCATCACAGTTATCCTGCATCCGGAAGCTAATTTATGTAGACTTAAAGCTGTTGGTAGCTAGAGCTTTCAGAGCGGTCTGGTTGTCGGTACATACATAGATGTTTCGATCTCTCAGGCCCTGTGTTTACTTTTGTGATTGATATTGTTCATTTTTTCTGGTTACTAACCGTAGTGTTTTATTGCAACATTTAAAATAAAAGACTGTCTTTGTCAAGATCTTCAAATGTAATGCTGTTTTGTACGGTAAATAGAACCATTCCGCAAATTTTAAGAATTTTAGAATATTATAGGTGGCTTGGATAACGCATATGTAGTTGAGTAAAATTTTTGTATAGAATTTTCTTTTCACTGTAGTAAAATGCTTTTAACTGAAATAACGCTGTTGCTGATTTACGCAGTAACAAAATTTGTGGGGCTGCTATAGATACTTGATTATAGTTGGCCCTATAGCCTTAGTCCACTGCGAGCTATGGATCTATTGTGGATATCTATTATCTAGATAACTCGGTCCAGCTCTGCCTTTTTGATGAGCTTTTCTAGTTTTGACGGACTTATCTTCATGTAGCTAGCCGTGTCTGGGTACGGTTCGCCGATACATTTTAGCCTTAGTCTGGCTAGTCCCTCGGATTCACATAGAATGTGCAGCGAGGTCTTTTCTTCCGTCAGGCAGAATCTGCAAACAGCATTTTCCGTCAAACCGAGGTTGCTTATACAGGGTTTCCACTGCCAAGTGGGACATAGGGAAAATACATACAATCGGTTTTCGGTAAATATTATCTCTCTAATACTACTTCAGCCAAATTTAAATGCCACATATTATAACTGGGCTAACGATGAACATTTCCTCAACCATATTACAAAGATAGTCACTTTAATAAAGCCAGAAAATTATTATTTTTAAATCTATTGAACGTGAATTCCTAATAAGGCCGTTAACATGTGACAGGATTGCAAGCGGCCATGGCGTAGAAATTCACACAACGGGTTAATAACGCAATGCACGAATTGTTTAGAGTTCGAATCCCGACAGATGAATTTTGTTTTTTTTAAATTTTTAATTGAAAAACGAAACACATAATAGCACTTGATCATTTTTGTTATTTTAGAAATCATTGTTGTTGAAAATTAAAAAACAAAATTGATCTGTAGGAATTCTCCCTATGTCCCGCTCGGCCGTGGAAACCCTGTATGTATGTTTATTGAGTCTACAGTGTCCTGGACGATCGACTTGACAGTTCTCCTGCTTTTGGTCAGTAGGGCTTCTGTAAATTTCGGCGTGCATTCTTTAATGAATTTCTTGACCTGTCTCTGTACTGACGAGTTTCTACACCATTTTAGAACTTTATTCGCCTACTATTTCGCAATGGTTTCGGTTAGTTTTCTTTTAGTGGGGGTACATGATGGCATAGGTCCGATGAATAGTTCAGACGCCCCCTTGTTGGCCAGTACATCCGCACAGGCGCAGTCCCATATTAGCCGTGACGTGATCTTGCTAGCCCTAAGCGCTTTTAACACAGGTTGGTTGTTAGTGAAAATGCCTATGATGCTGCTATAAAATACACCCATCTGTATAAAATCAATATGGGACAAACTTTTATTAGCTTCAACATAAACAGAAGCAATTTTTTTGCAATGTTTGGTGATTGCTACAGTTAGAGCTGCTAGAACGAGCCGATGATCGAGGGCAAGAAATTCAATACTCTGCTGAGAGCGAATTCCATTGATATATGTAGGTACATACTGTTGTTATCGCATATCAGCATTTGGTGGTGACTTAAAGTGGGCGCCGTCGGGATATTGCGTAGATCTTCCCGCTTCTACTCTGCAGGTTATTACTGATATGGATATATTAATCGATTAGTTGATTATGTGCACTCTGTATGTATACTATAGGTATGTTTAACTAAAACGTATGCAACACGCGGTACTAACAATTTACTATCTCTCGCCAACATATCGTATGACAAGCATTCATTTTGTAAAATTTCATTTAATTTAATGGCATCAACTCCTATAGTAACAATTAATAAACTGAGATACATACACTCAACTAGACAGTTATTTCGAGCCTCAGTGCCTGTCGGCTATTATAAAGGTAGGTTCTATGCAATTTCAGTAAAATATATAGATCAGTGAATAATATTTTAAAGGCGTTCGCCTTTTCAGATAGCTCAGCTCATCAATGACTGCATAGTACACTCATGGAAAATAAAGATTGGACATTTTCAATACGTTGTTATATGGAAACTGTCCCATCTTTACTTTCCATAAGTGTACATCAAGCAGTTTCACACAATGTTACGGATCCAAACAAAGGATATTACATTATTCATATTTGTTTCAATTTTAAGTATCTTTAATATATTCGTCCTAGTGACGAAAATTTTTCATTTCACAAACAATCACCAACAGCCAAATAACTAAAATTCGTCATTTGTATACTACAGAAAATAATTGACTTTTGTTCTTGTAATTCTAAATTAATTAAATTTTAATTTTTACTTTAACACAGATAATTCCAATAAAGCTTCGGTGGCGTCGCATAATGGTGCAAACTTAAACAAATACAAAGTAAAAGCGCAATATTCATATAAAAGACTTTATTAAGCGCTTGGGTAATATTGGATTGTATTATTTTCTGACGCAATCTTAATCAATTTAATTTTATTTTAATCAAAATCAAACAATAACATATGTCTGAAATAGATAACAAGAAAGAAGTATGTGCAGACAATTGACGTGATTGTGAGTGTAGTAATGATAGTGAAGATTTTTCAAAATTTAATTTAGTAAGTAGTTATATTGTTGTGACAAAGTCGCCCACCTTACAATATAAGAAATCTGAATATGATACTGATTCTGAATAAGTCTACAACAAACAAAGCTAGTGTATTTATATTGCACTACGTTTTACCATAATTATGTACGTATTTATAAAATTAAAGATTCCAAAACAAATTACTTCGTCTAATAAAAAGGAAAATATTAACTTTATTTTATTTATTAATTATTATTATTATTTATTTATTTCTACTTTTTTGTAGATTTAAATATTTTAATTTTTGAAAGCAAAATAAATATTAAAAATTTATATCTCAAGATAAATTTGTTAAATATTATTTTCCAAAAGATTACTAAAAATATGTGATTTTTAACAAGCTACGTTGTTTTTATATAACCCATATCATTTCTACAGATAGTGTCAAAGAATGGCGGCATTTTGTGAATAACGGTAGAAAAAATTACCGGTGAAATATGTGTTAAGATATAACCATTAAAATATATATAAAGTGGATAGTGTCGTATGCGGAATAATTATTGAAATAACGTTTACCAATATGTCATGTTTTATTTAATTGTAGGGTTGACGTTTCGTTCATGTTAACATGAACTTTTTCAAAACATTGTCTTGTGGAATAACTTAATTAGAATGCAGTTCAGATGAAACATAAAAAATCACGCTTGCAAATTCACACGAAATTAACGATTATTGTACTTAATTAAAATTTCAAAATAAAATAATATTCTGATAGAATTTAACAACAAAATTCTACATTTAGAAATATGTAGTTTGCTACATTTTAATATTTTTCTTTGAAAATGTGTGACATGTAGCTGTGTTCGAATAATTATTCCGCATAACCACGACACTATCCACTTTATATACAGGGTTTTCCATGGTAGCCGTTCGTTAGAAGTTTCCGAGGTTCGAAAAAACCTAGAGCTCTGAATTTTTGGAATCCGGGGCTATTCAAGGTTCTCTTTCATTTTAAAATATTTTCAGCGTCTTACCACTTCCCGTTATACCGGAAGTCGCCATAAACTTTCTTATTTTAAATAGAACACCCTGTATATTATTTCATTTCTAAATTCCTGAGAAAATTTTATTATGAGTTCTATCAGGTTTCCCTATACCTATTTTCAACTGCTACTTAGATATCTTGATTTTTTTGAAAATTTTGAAAGATGTAGCGTTATTTGCAACACAGTATCTTTTGCCCATTTTCGACTGCTAATAAACACTTCTAGGGTAGATGGAAGTACAAGAATGACACTTTCGAAATCCACATTGACAATTGATTTTCGCATACAGGGTGTCCAAAACTGCATGACCAATTACAAAATTTTCAAAGTTGAAAAGTTTTTTTGTTTCAAATGGAACACCCTGTATATTATTGGATGATCAGATGCAGAATTTAATTCTGCATCGATTCGCTATGACTTTCCCTATACCTATTTCCAACAGTTTTCTTGTTATGTCAATATTTCCAGTTTTAATGTGATTTTTGACAGAAACTGAAACATCGTATGTGTTTCGAAACAAAATGAACATGACTGAAACAGTAGAAACTCATTTTAATTAGAAAATGGAAACAAAACAGGAACATAAGAAAATTTGAAACGTAGTAACAAATGAAAAACATAACAAAATTAGGAACATAATGACAAGAAAAAATAAAATAAATTAAACGAAATAACTATAATAATTGTTTTATATGACCACCATTTTAGTTCAAACACTGAATCAGTCTATCATGTACTCCTCGCGAAACCGATCTCCGAAGTTCGTCTGCGGTTATATTGGTGAACGCATCGTGAACACGGTTCAATAGTTCCTCTCTCGTTAATACAGGTGTAGAGTACACTTGCTCTTTTATGCGACCGCACAGGTAAAAGTCCAAGGGCGTCAAATCGGGTGATCTGGGTGGCCAGTTCGAGGGTCCCTGGGGACCGATCCACCGATCCTCGAACATCAACGTGAATTGTTGATGTACAGCTAGTGTGGAGTGCGCGGAAGCACCATCTAGTTGATACCAACTGTTTGCTCTCTCTCCTGGAGGTAGAGTATTTAAAAAATCTCTAACAAATACTCTAAGAATCTCTAGATATCTAGCCCCATTTAAACTTTCATCGTAGACTTCATATGCTACATTATTGTCCATAACTAGACAAAAAACATTAAAGCTAAACCGGTCCTGCTGATTATTCTCCCTCAAGACGCGTGGATTATCCTGTGCCCAGTAGTGAATATTTTAACGATTTATAATTCCTTGCCTGCTGAATTTTGCAGTCAGTCCAGATAATTTTATAAAGGAATCTTGGATCTTCTGTCATTTTTGTGCATATGAACTCGTAAAAGGCGACGCGTCTTGCGTCATCACCAAGGCGTAATCCTTGTACAGTTATTTCACAAAAAGGATGCATTTTGTGTTTTTTTAATATCCAATGAATTGAAGTTTTTGAAATGCCCAATTCCAGCGTTGCTGCTGGAATTGAACTCCGTGGATAACCTTGAAAATTAGCCAAAACATTCACCTCTTTAGCTTCATTATCTATTACTGGCTTTCGGTGATTACGAGTTGCCTTTACACTTCCAGTTTCCAAAAACCGAACTTCAATTCTTGCAAATTTTCCAGGAGTCATTGCTGTTAAGTCCGGATATCGCTCGTTAAATAATCAACATGTGCGTCTGACAATTCGTTCACATTCACCGTACGTATAAAACAAATTTAGCAGATCATTATTCGAATATTCTTCAATATTCTCCATTACTAACTGTATTTCATAGAATTAGCAAAATAGAATTGCACTACTTCGACATAAAATCAACAACTGTCAAGTCACTTGTTCTAATTCCTCTTATAATAATCAATGCTTACTGGATACGATTTTGTAGTTTTATTAAATTTTAGTAAAAAATATGGAATAACAAGGAAATCGTTGAAAATAGGTATAGGGACAGTTCTAGCGAATCGATCATCCAATAATATACTGGGTGTTCCATTTGAAAAAAAGAACTTTTTCAACTTTGAAGATTTTGTAATTGGTCATGCAGTTTTGGACACCCTGTATGCGACAAATCAATTGTCAATGTGGATTTCGAAAGTGTCATTCTTGTGCTTCCATCTACCCTAGAAATGTTTATTACCAGTCGAAAACGGGCAAAAGACACTGTGTTGCAAATAACGCTACATCTTTCAAAATTTTCAAAAAAATCAAGATATCTAAGTAGCAGTTGAAAATAGGTATAGGGAAACCTGATAGAACTCATCATAAAATTTTCTCAGGAATCTAAAAATGAAATAATATACAGGGTGTTCTATTTAAAATAAGAAAGTTTATGGCGACTTCCGGTATAACCGGAAGTGGCAAGACCCTGAAAATATTTTAAAATAAAAGAGAATCTTGAATAGAGCCGGATTCCAAAAATTCAGAGTTCTACGTTTTTTCTAACCTTGGAAACTTCTAACGAACGGCTACCGTGGAGAACCCTGTATATCAAAATACGGAAACGAAAATATCCAAGTACTATTAAAATAGAACCTTCGGAGAAAAGAAATCATATATGTATTAATATTACTTAATTATATACACTTAATATATAATTATTCTGAATAAAAAATGATGCACAAGCGGCATTAGATGATAATTTTTATGCATACCATGTTTGCAAAGTAATAATTTTTAGCTAGAAGCTTATCTTCCTCTGTCAATATTTTAATATTATTAAGTTTTTTGTATTATACAATTAAAACCATATTGGTTTCTTATTTGTTGAATGTGCAATTTTTCATGTAATATTTATACCGCTGAATGCTTAAGAAATATAAACATAGAAATTAGTAATAAAAAGCGAAAACTAACAACATTGCTACTTATTTATACAGTAAAATCTTTGGTTTTTATATTTACATACTGAGGTTTCACATACTTTCCACAGAAGTTTTCATAAACGTACTATTACTACATATTTTTAGGTTGGTGCTAATTAAACTAGAGGGGAATGAAGAATGAGAAGACAAACTTGGACAATACTACTAGTATTAGTAACATATAGAAATAGGATTATAAGCAATAGTAGAAATGTTAAAATATCATACATGAACGTCTTGTACCCATATACATACAATATGTGTTATGCAGATTCTTAAAGCTTTATCACAGCATTCAGGTTATAAAAGAGACCACACCAGCTTATTTTTTGTTTACTTACGTTTGTGTTGTATTGGATCTGTAAATAAAAATAACTTATTAGTATATTTCCTTAATATATCTATTATATTTCTAATATATATCTATGTTGTTTGTATACTTATGTATTAAAAGTGACAGAATTATTTAACAACTAAATTTTAACTGTAGGTATCTTTTGTATTAAAATATTAAATTCATTTATCTCAAATTAGAAATTCTACTCGCATTGTCTACATACATTGCTCCAACGAATTAGCGGATATTTCTTAAAAATTTCCAGAAAAGTGATTGACACTAAAACTAATACCAGCAAATAAGTTTCAATTGCGCCTAAAATGTCTTATATACACAGTTGGAAATACGAGCAACAGTCCCCTACGGTATTTGCATACATATTATAATTCTATGAACAAGTGGAGAGCAGTGCACTTTATTATTTATTAGTAATGGCGCAGAATGATGATATACCAGAATTACATGTAAGACGCCATAGGTTAGTTGAAATGTGAAAACAGCAAAATATCACTAGTGTTCGAAATGAGTAAAAAAGTGTATTTTTTCGACTCTCGTATGACTTTAGTGACGATAATAATTAAAAAATTAGCGTAAACCCTTCAATGATATTCAATGACGATTGGCACCTTTTATTTACACATAAAAATCTGATTTTAATAGCTACCCAACTAAAAAATATTTATGCTCAAACATGAAGATCAGAACGATAATATTCCAGATAAAACGTATTTTGATTTGAGATAAACCAGGAATTCTCTAATAGGTCTAACAAGAGGAACACCGACACGGATTTTAATGAATCCCAACTATGTTATAGAGGAACCTTCCCCGAGTACGAAGGTAGGAGCTTTTATCCTAACGCGCGCCCTAGTTTCTGGGAAAATCAACGTTGTTTAGCGTGACGTAGTAGCGTGTGTTCCACTGGGCTACGAAGGCTTACATATTGAGAAATGTCGATATAAAGGAATGAACTTAGAGCGTTCATTCAACGCGCTAAACAACGTTGATTTTCTCAGAAACTAGACCGCGTTAGGATAAAAGCTCGTATCTGGGTACTCAGGGAAGGTTCGTCTATAACATGGTTAAGATTCATTAAAATCCGTGTCGGTCAACCCTAGTGTTCCCATTGTAAGTAT
>SMLS01059232.1:0-17986 GCA_004785975.1 Popillia japonica
ACTCTAGTAAGATACGATGATGACGAGGGTGATATATTTTGGGATTTCTCCATCGGTAGACGTTTTCTTAGTTTGATGTTATAAAATGGATTCTGTTAAAACGTTCTTTCGTGAGGACCAAGATGGACAATTAAGAAATATGCGACACTGATATTAAAATATTAGTTGTATAGTGATGACAGATTCCCTGGGGAATTCTTTAAGTCATATCGCAAAAATGAGATTCCCCAGATAGATCCGAGTTTTGCACCAAAAGAAAAACTATGACCAATTTTGTCAAACGATTTTGGAAACTTTGTGTACATCACATTCCGGTGGGTTTTCGAATGAAGAGTTTGGTTGGAGTTTGAAAGTAGATGAATTCAGCTTCCTTCGACATTCCAAGCTCACTTAGATGTCCACTCAGTTTGTAATGGCTTCATAGGATTCCTGTCAATATAGGAATATATGGTTATGTTTCAAGAAGAATCTCATCTTGCCTCATAGCATGGAGATTCTCCCAGTAATTGGATTTTCTCTGCTGTACTTCATTTTTAAGCTTCTCCAGTATTACACTGCTACTTATCTCGCAAAAATAGTTCTGGCCTCACAGAAGGTATTCTGGACCCCTTTTTAATGCAATTGTCTGGAATTTCATTTTCTTCCATTCCTGTGTGTCCCAGAACCCACAGTAGGATTACCTTGCTCCTTTTGTCTAGCTTACTTAGTTTGCCTAGACACTCCCAAACCATCTTGGAGCTGATAATATTTGCGTAATCCCCCTGGCGGCTGCTGCACTATCGGACATTATGACAATCTCTTCCGTCAATGTTGAACTGCATGGATCTATCGAAAGCGTGCATTACCGTCTGGAAGCTACTGGGATACATCCCCAAAATTTTTGAAATATTTACCTCTCTTCCAGTTTCCTCTGTCGTTTTGGAGCCATCAGTGTACCAGTTGATGGATAAGACAAGAGGGATCAATTGCTAAACTGCTGATACTAAAATTCGAAGTGCTTTGAGAAGAATTCCAAGAAAATTGCCAAGAAGAGGATACAAGTTTTTCAATTTTTCAATGGTAGGCTCTTTGCAAGATTGGTCAAAAAGACTGACGAAATGAATTAGTCACCTACACTTTATGGGTTAGAAACAGCATCGTGTTAATTTGTGCAATAACCTTACCATCATCTGCACGGTTAGTCAGTTTATGACTATAAACCAGAAACTAGGCTTAAGTCACCACAATGAAGAACTCGTAGATCATCGAAGCGGAAAAAGAAAACATCGCAAGTCAGAAATACAACAAACGTTGCACACCTACAGAGGTCCATATTGTAGAAAGACAAGTCATGAATAACCATAGAAACTACTAATTGTAAGAGAGAAGAAGTGGTGTTCAATATGCTAGGAACCAATATTATCCCGAAAAAGGTAATTAAATACTTCTGTATGTAGGTGTGATAGTTGACGATAAGTTGCCTTTTGGAACGGATGCCAAGTACATCGTAGGCAAGGAGGAAGCTACACTGTTGTAGCTAGTGAACATAATGTCAAAGATAGGAAGACCAGGAAGTAACAAGAGAATGGCCCCTGAGAGGAATCATCCAGTCCCAAGCAATATTGCAGCTCCCACCTGGATGGAAGTATGGCGTATAGCTCAGTATAAAGACATGCTGGAGAGATTCCATCGTAGGACTCTGCTGTGGGTGGCAAAGGGAAGTCGAACGATCTTGAAACCAGCCATACAGGTCTTAATGGGAAAGCTATCTTTACTGGCGGAGGAGAGACTATTGGGAAACCTTACATCAACACAGGCTAGAGAAAGACAACAAACGTGATATAAATGGCAAAGTTCCTGGAGAGGGTTGACGGCGAAAATTGAGTGGACCAGAGTGCTTATGGCAAACATAATTCTGTAGGTTCTGTATTAAAGCCAGAAGACCGATTATGACCTGACGCAGTTTCTGTCATACTCCTGGTCACGCAATACTGGAGTGTGTGAGATGGTCGAATACCTAGAAGGAGTACAATAACTACATAACTGGGAGAGAGGCTATCGAAGTAGAATATTGAAGGCCTAATGATCGAAAGTCAGTGGAACTGGATATCAATGCATTTATCAGAGAAATTCTGCGCAAAAAAGAGAGAGGTGAGAGCGATAGTAGTAAGGAACAGATGATATATGGGAGTGAGAGAACCTAGTGCTGCCGATGTATACCACCACCACCAAGAATTTAAGTACGTGTCGTGGCAATGTGTATAATAACCTTGCCTTTACTTGTACAATCATATATGGTAATGGAAGTTGGTTTTATAACATTAAACCAGAACCAATGTCGAATGAGTCACCACAATGAGATGAGATTGTTGAAACCAAAGAGAAGCATGGCTGGCCAGAAGGGCAACAAAATCCATTGTTGTTATCGTACTTTTTTCTGAACTAGATTCATTGTGATGTATTGGAGTAACTAAGAGATAATATGCCCCCATAAAGATCCATATTATGGAAAAACAATGCTGGTTATTGCACCATGATTATACATACACCTACTCAATCACAACAGCAGGATAATGTTTGACCAAATATGAGGTAACCATCTATATACATTCTTCATAGCCACTCACTTAGACTCATATGGTTCTGTTTTGTTCTTGAAAATGGAAATATGTATGAAAGCCCATCGTTTTGATGAGGCCAAGAACATTCAGAAAAAAAGGTGGTACCTGCTAGCCGTCCAAAAAGAGAATCTTTGAGCATTTTGCTGGTAGACTTTGAAAGATAATGTTATTGTTTGGTTAAAATCCACAAAATTGGTTTACCTGTAACCTCCTTTAAAAATTTGTATCATAAAAATAAAGTGCAGATACACAAAAATTAGCCTTTTTATTAGAATGCAATTCCCGACATACAAGATCCAGAATAATGTAAGAAGATAAACAAGTTTTTTCGCTTCGTTTTTACACCGAAATATAAATTTGACGGCATAAAAATGCGATGCTTTACGTCACTATAGCTCCTGTCAAACGTCGAATTTCTCACGTGAATAAATATACGCCGCCTCGCCTCCAACTACTACAACTGGGACCTTAATATAATTCCGAATGTCATATTCTATGTCGTATAACAAACGCCAACAGTCGGCGGGGCTTATAAACATAACAACGGAGGCTGAAACTTAGTAGCACATTGCGGTTATTGAATTGATCAATTCAGAGTCCCCGGCATGGTCTATTCCAGGCGCGCCCTAAGCCTCGTGCGCTCGGCTACGTCGATCGAGACACGATCCGTATACGAGCTATCTGAGCTCACTGAAAGGGCCTTATTACGTAGTATAAGGGGAAACGAAAAACCGAGGAATATGTGTTTGATGCCGCAAACATATTGTTATGTTTCGGTTTTCATTACCCATTCTGGAAATTTTCTCCGCTGAAAATGAGAGCCTGTAACTGAAAAATTGTATGGGCCGTAGAAATGCGAACCGGGAGAATAGCGGCTGGATAGATGAGAAAAGAAAAGGATAGAATCGCATCGAGAAAAAAAGAAGGAAGATATAGGGATACACACTAGTGTGGTTGCAGCGTTTGTTAGCGTGTTTTTTATCGGCGTCCAAACGAGGAAGGCAGAAGTGTTACACTAAAGATCTCCAAATTAAAATCTATAAAGAGATAGCTGCCAACCTATATTAATCACAAAAAATGGGACAAAAATATTTCAATTAGGCGATCGAACTTGACCGGAAAAAATTAGATCAAAACTGAACTTCATCACAACAATACTTACGTATACCCTATAAATTTGCATACTTAGGAAATTTAAGAAAATGAAATCGTTTATTTTTCCAACGGTGACTTAGAGGAATGCCCATTTAATTACCATATCGGCGGATAATTTTCGCATTTCTTCGGAACTGCGCTGTTGCAGGAAATATTAATTAAATTGTCCCCCTAATGGATCTTAATCACGCGCTAATTGGTGATTAATTCCGCATTTTTATTACCTCTGCTTTCATGAATGTATGCTAGGAAGATTTAAATTAATTAGCGTTTAATGATTGTTTAGTAAAATTATTATCAGATTTTATATTAAGGAATTTGGTACTAGATCAATGTTTTGGAAGATCGTATTATATTTTTTGACATTGCAAGTAATGCTAGAATTGCAGTTTTCAAATTTAATCACCAATCAAAGAATTTTATAATGAGATGAGCATAGTTTCAATTATTCTTGAATACTTAAGTGCTTATCTAATATTAGAAACAGTTTCTTTTTAAACGAGGTATACTGGATTCTAGCTTCAAAACAGATCCCAATTATAAAGTCGTTTCCAATATGATGATGATAAGTTGCTTCCAATAACAGGTGAGCTGTCTCTGTGGCCAAACATGTCAAGCATCATGGTATTAAACTTTACTGTCACTGCCAAATGGCTTTAATTTGTATATTGTTCTGACAGAACCAAGGTGATGCTGTATAGCCCCAAGAATATCTTGAAGAGTCTGTCTTGAAGGTCCGCACTGTGGTGATAGTTTCATATTTCCAAAAGAAATTGATAATTGACTCATTTAGAGGTACTTTTTCCCAAAATTTCCCAAATTGTGATCATCATACAAAAGAACCATTCTCTACAATTATTTTTTAACATTATTTCTCTCAAATGTTGGCCGCGATTGCGGTTAACATGGTCTATTCTGAAGTTCCAATTTTCAATGACGCATTTCGAATGGTATTTGTCGAATGACCCGAGTAATATTGGCCACAATTGTAGCCAGTTTATCCATGTAAACTTTAGACTTTATGTAGCCCCACAGAAAAAAGTCAAGTTTTACGAGCTGTATGGCAAGTGGTGCCTTGTTACAAGTAAATGTCTTGGAGACCATGTGTTTCAAGTTCAGGCAGCAAATAGTCCCTTGTCAAGGGGCAATTCACAGTAACATCCGGTCTCTGTTTTGAAGAAATATGGATTGATTACACCACCGGACTATAAACCGCACCAAACTATTGTTTTGTCTGGCTGTAATTGAACATTCTCAAGCTGCTGATCGTCCCAACTACGAGCAATTTGCTTATTCACTTCCACATTTAGGCAGAAATGGGCTTCATTTGTGAACAAAATTTTTGCCGAAACCAAAAAATGGATCTTATGCAAGCTTATCAAGAGCCCAACAACAGAAAGGGAAACGATTCTGTTCGCTTTAGTGCTTGCACTAGTTTCACCAAGATCCTGTCGAGAACGGCGATGAGGTCGAAGGCGGATGAGGTCTATGTGGTCGCGTGTTATCCATTATTGCAAATTGAGTTTCAAACTTGTCGATAGTACCTATAGCAAATTGTGCGTTCGTAGATTGATTATCTGGACCATAAGTTGCTCTAAGCGCACGATATACATTCTTTGTAGAACGCCCATTTTCGTAGTAAAGCTGAATGTAGACGCTGTGACGAGCCAAGTCTTTCCATTATGTAATGCTAAATAATACTGAACCGCCAATATGATGGATGCGCTCTCAGCCATTAAATCCCCACCTACAAAAAATTCCTCTAAATGAATCAGCCTTTAGATTGGTTTAGGCATAAACTGCAATGGTTGCAACCTAAATTCTGATCAGAATCTCTAGAGAGTATTGAGCTGAGCAGCCAAAAATAAAAAATGGCTTATAAAATTGGGTAATGCATCAAAGGAAATATACATAATTCGATGTAAAGTATTGTGCAGCTTTCACATGAAGTTTGCTGGTAAAGAAGCTTATGTAAAATATTGTTAAATAAAAAAAATGTTTAAGAAATAGAAGCAATGTGTGGAGAATCCCAAATGGTGTTGACACAAACAACAAAGTTCTTTAATATCTGTGATCAACATTTGAAAGCTCGTCCAAAAAAAATTGAAGATCTATAATTTATAGTACCAAATGCCGAGAAGACGTACGATTTCCACCTAGCTTCTATTGTTTATCCCCTGGAATATTATAATTTCTACCATTGAGTCCACACCCCAGCTAAGCAACTCTATAGACAACTAAGCAAAAACGTCATTGTTTCATAAAGCGATTTTTTTAGAGACGAAGAACTTTATATTGGAATAGAAGATCATTATCGGCATGTGGTAACTGAGGCTGGCTACATAGCGCTGATACATAGCGTTATCCTAATTTTCACCCACACTTCCCAGTAGGTAAATCAGTCTGTATTTTGGCAATAACATGTCTAATATTGGATTTCCAGTGCGGAAATGCAGATTTTTGGTTTGTCGGTCTACATCGACTTATGACTTTACACTTTCTCAGAGTCTGAGTTCCTCCTAATCTGACTATGTCTAATGACACGAAAGAGGTGGAAATACAAGAAGTTAGTATTCATGTCTCTATACCACTCTCTATTCGTAAGATTCCCACCATTATCATTTTTGAACAAATATTGCACCAATGATCTCATCCACCCATAAAGAGCACCAAATGGGGACGTTTTCTCGATGTAATGGTGCTTCGATAGTGTTCCAAATACGGTAGCAGTATTTACAAACATTTAACCAAAATTGTGCTTCGTCACTAAATAAAATTTTAAAATATAATTGGACATCATTTGCAATGATTTTTTCGGCCAATTTACGAAGTATACGACGCAATCAATGATCATGGGGGTGGCATCGATTCCTGTACAAGTTGATTTTTTCTAAGTACCTCAATTTTACGCATAATTTTCCATAAAGTGAATGGGAATGGAAGTTTAATTATTCAGAATGATGATAAACGCATACCATCTTAGAGGGCATCTTATGGAATGCGTATTATCTCTTAGGTGTAAAACCAGTCCATAGTTTCTTAAATTAGTTCCTCAATGAAATGGACGATAATGAGCTTCTCCAATTGAACAACATATTATATTATTCAAAACAAATTTGAGCAATTTGCAAACATTGCTCTAACATGAGTCTGTTTATGATGAATTTACAAACTAGAGAAAGCAACCGACAACTGTCAAATCGGTATTCACAGAAAACAGTATTACCAATTGACTAATTGGGTGGAATTGATCCAATAAGTTCTTCAAAATTTGACTGGGATTATTTTTTGGTAAACTTGCACAAATCCTTGGTCAAAATTGCCAATTCTGTGAAATTGTGTTGATACATTGTTTACAAAACCAGGTATTTGAAAGCTGAGGTGAAGTTGCAATTTTGCAGTTCTTAGCTGAACCGTACCAATCTGCTGAAAACATAATTTTAGAAGACAGCCAGTTTCTTGTCATGTCCTCGTCCTGTTTAAATGGTTTGACTTCTTCTAAGGGAGATAAAATTGTTCTCTGAATTTTGTGAATTAAACAGAAATAATCAAAGTTGTTCTTCTGCTGATTTAAACATTTTTTTGAGTTCATATTTTTACTGGTTTTTACTCCTACAGTGTGGCTTGTGATTCATATCGTGTGCCCTATTTCCGAATTTAGTTCTTATTAGAAATAGTACAAAAAAGTAGTGTTTATAAAGGTAGGTGTTCGGAATCGAAGAGTGGAATCGAAACCTGCAATGGTTAATTTTGATTGATGAGGTTTTACTAATAATATGAGCCTAGAAGTCAACCAGTTTCCTTGTGTTGATAGCTTCCATTATGGATAATGGATTTCAAGTTCATGTTTCTTTGGCCAGAAAAATGAATGCAATGTCTTCTTCGACATTTCTTAAGACTCATCTCACAATTCGACCTGTTTGAATCAATTTATGTGATTTTCTTCCAATTTGCTATTCATGACATTGCATTGGGGCGGTTAAGGTTGTCATGTTGCTATTTTCATCATGCCATTACATGAAGAACAATCCAACTTTGTAGCTTTCAAAACCTAAATAATCCTCATCTTTCTCGGTAATATACAGTTGCTAAAGCATCTTTGACATCGATTAGTATATCAGTGTGGCATTAGCGTTATTAAGGATTTGAAATAATTCCGAAACTCGAAAGATTTCATATCTAATCCGACGAACGATATAATTTTAAAGATTTTAATAAACTGAAGATACACTCAAACATTCTAAAAGCTTCACATCGCGAAATGCACGAGGAAACCATACCAACCGACCCCACTACTTCAGCACATTTCTAAAGAACTACCTCCGCCGCTACATCCTGAACACAGTTCCAGCATTCTCAAGAAAGATGATATTCCCCATCATTATACTGAATGAATCGAATCACTATATCTCAGATCTTACGACCATTTAATCGTCCGATTAAGCGAGAGCCGGAAGGGGGTGGCTCTTAGGAGACGTCGAAAAAAATCTGTTACAGAGGCAACGTACTAACTGGACTATGAAATTGTATGTGTTGTGTCTGGGAAGCAGCACCCTGTGAAATGAAATTGCGTGAGTTAAGTCCTCTCTACGACGACGTCTGAGTTGGAATTCTCCGTCTCGTTCCAACTAACGATGAAGCAAAATAGTCAGCGGAGCGCACCAGTTCCAACTTTGGGGCGATATGCTGCTCTCTCAGACCTAGAGACTCTTTATGGACCAAATTATCGCCGCTGCGATGTTTTCAAATTGTTATTATCTACCGGAATGCATAATTCGGATGAAACGGGCTTTCGGTAGTCGCCGAATGACAATTTCCGAGAGTCCCTAAATGATTTTCTGGGGGTGCGACGTGCTAGGATGGTGCGGTGTATGTAAATTGATGGTTTGTATAGAGATAGAATGGGTGAAAAAAAATGGGAAAATAGTTGACGATTCTATTCGAGGTTATTAGATGATTTAGAAGATGCTAAGAGGTTATTAGAAATTATTCAGTTACATTTCGAATTTTTGTTCATTCTTTGCCAATGTCTGCTCGACTATTTTATAAAATATGATAAAATATTATTGCGTGAATCGTTAACACAATATTTAAAAATTTCTAAAGATCGTAGAAGCCCACAGAAAAATAGGATAGACATATTACACTTGCTGCATGTGCCAGATTACACTTTCATTCGATGAAGTCATTGAATATTACGTCCAAGACCGACAAATTTTGTCGAAACTTGGATAAAATAAGGTCCTGTAAATACTTAACCCAACTCCAGTACATAGGCGCACCCTACCTAATTGCATACAAATTTTAAATCTCTAATCTTCAAGAGTCTTTAGTTCTGTTCTGAATCCCTTTGAAAAGGTTTTTTATCGGCGATCTATATACTGTTTGTGGTTCAATAAGCTTTCAGCAAACATTTCAATGAAATATTTTTTTTAGGTTTCCTTGGATATTATTTGACCAAAACACAAAACGCAACTCTAGTGGTTATGTTGAGCCAGTCATAGAGACCAATATTATTGTTGGTTTCTCCTTTCATCTTCAGTTTCTTCGGCAATTTATAATGCAATTTTAGGGCAAAGTAGCATTTTTTTCCAGAGCTAACTTTGGAGGAATATAGTTGTCTGTTTTTATTTACTAAAAACTGTGAAAAAATCTGCGCTTTATGATTTTCTATTCTTCCATTAGGCGCGCCTATTTTACATACAAAAGACGCATATATTCTACTATATTCTACTATACCATTGCATTGTACTGGCTTGTTTCGGCAGGTTCAATTATTACATTACACACACCATCTGCAAGTCATCTTATTACGGCTTCTTCTTCATTGGTAGCCAATTCCACGCAAACCGAATTCTGCTGTAGATTCTGTCGTCACCAGTGCTTAAGTGTCAATCAATAATTTTGCTCGTCTTCGAATTCCTCGTGGAAGAGTATCTACATATTCTATTCTATATGAGGGTTTACCCACATTTTTTCTTGAACATTGCAGGAACCAATTAGACAAGCCAACAGGAGCCCGAATTTCTATAGCATCAGTTGGTCTGACATCTCTCTCTCTTGAAAAATTTTCTCGAATTTTTCTAATTATTTTTTCATCAAAAAGCAAGTTGAAGATATCAATTTCAGTTGTTGCATGTGCTCCATATTTCGGTCCAGGTAAATGAGTCATAATGATACAAAGTCTTCTTCTAACATTAAGAGGCAACCTCCTTTTTTGCCATGTTTGTATCAACATTCTTTCCAAGAAAAAGAGAGCAGTTTCCAGTTCTTCTTGACTGCTCTCTGAAACAAAATCTAGAGCTTCCTGGTCCGAGTGAGAATCATGATCGCTCTTTGAGACATGATCTTCTTCGGAAGCACGTTCTTCGTTATCTAAGCTCTAGTGGTCGCTGTTTAGTTCTTTATTTCACTCCAACCACTTATTAGGGTTTCTGCTGGGACGTTCTTTTGTTGTAGTTAACAGTTTCCGTCAAAATTACTATAAATATACATTCAGTCGTGAGCAAATGTTATGGGCACCCCGATGAAACATGTATTTCGCAAAGCAGGTAGTGGTTCTTGGGAAAAAAGTTGTGTGAACGGATACGAGACCAGTATGTAAAGCAGTAATTCTTAGCAAATAGCGATTATGCTGACAGAAAAGAGAAAAATTAAAAAATCTGGATGTAGTAGGTAATAGATTGGGCGTACAGAATGAAACATCTTTTGTTTTCTAATCAGTTTGTGCTTAAAACTTGTGTTGATGTATCCCAAAACTGTCCCAATTAACAAGGCCAGCCGGCTTTACGAGGCCAGATCATTTTTATTACCCAAACCCCCTGTTTGTGTAATATCACAGGTAAAAATTGCCGAGACAATAAAATGTTTATGCTGTGCAGTACAAAACACAATTAAACATAACCAAAGGATTGGAGAATATGAAAATCTACAGAAGAATGGTACGCGCAATTAGGCGCGTAGATGTCTGTTGTCATCCAATGTTAGTCACATCACAATAACAAAACGTCTGGTAAACTTTAGGATTCATTAATCTGTACACTATGCGTATCAGACATGCGCAGGAAGGTACTACCAATACTGTGAACCAAATCATACACAGTTTGTAACAGTATCGAAATATTTGAGTGGGGGTGACACTTGTCATCCGCGCGTCTAATGAAGAGATAAAGTACTTTCCATAGGGACGCTTCAAATCTAAAAGTTCTTTTAGCAGAAAAACGCTGATAAACCAATAGTTGCCCGCATTTTCTGGTGAGTTACTTCGTTTCGTTACTTTTTGACGGCCATTCGGATGAGTGCCCACATACTGTTCTAAATTGAACGTATAATATGTTTTAGCATCTAGAAGAGCAAACATTACCAACCCACAGTGCCCTCGGCTTCCTTGGCATGTACAGCCTAAAGGGGCAGCGCCTATAGTTTATTGCTAGATAATCAGTAGCAACAATTTTTGTTGGAAATTTCGTACAAAATCTTTTATGTGTCCCATATTACCTAAGAGGCTTCTTTGGCTCTATGTCGAATATCATCTATCAGCTTAAATCTTTTTTCACTCATGGCTCACTAACAGGCTTCTATACCTAACCTCTACTGTATACCATAACTTAGCAACATTTCTTCTGGAACTAGACAGAACACAGAACACAGAACACTTTTTTATCTGTCATTCCAGCACCATGTTCACTATCCTAAATTATATTGACATAGATGTTAGGGCAACCAAAAAACTGGACAACCTATCGTCTCATCTAAAAAGAAATTCAATTTTGAGATCGGAAAATGGGATATTATAATATAAGCTTGGCAGCTTGGCTGCGAATTTGTTCTGCGGTCCCTGCGGACCAATTTCACAACCTTCTATCGGGCATTATTCTGAACCAGAATAATGATCGTTTATATCGGCATTAGCATCTTCATGAAAATATTCATCATCGTAATGCGTTTCTCCATAATCTTTTCCACTAAACTTCTCATCGACACAATCCCATCAAAATTTCGGAATCTCGACGTTTTACAATATAGCCGTTTTTGTGGCTAACATTATTATTTATTGAAGACTACCAATATGAACTAAAATATAATACTCAAAGACAATCACACATTTGATAAAAATTCATTTTATCTGCACCACCAGATGGCAAAATGTAGTAAAGTGTTGGAAATCCCACTAAAAAGACCATTTGGCAGCTAATAGTTTAAGGTAAGTTAAAAAATGAAGCTTTACACGATAGGTCAATGTGTTTACATTGCTGAACAATATTTAGATTAGATTTGATTAGATTAGGGGTGGCGCTACGGCCCCCTTTCACCGCGACCTTACCGGTCTATTGTGATCCCCAGTAATCCTAGAAGGCGGCCTCTAGCTTTGCGCTCTTTATGAGGTTTAACATCCTTGAGAGCGGCTTCTATATGTAGCTCTGTGCTGTGGGATACTCTCTGCCCAAAATTAGAAACCTTGTCCGTGCCAGGCCTTCGCAGTGGCACAGTACATGGACTGGGCTTTCTTCCTCCTCCTTGCAGAATCTGCACATGTCATCTTCCGCTAGGCCTCTATGTTGTCCATATGCCTATTTAGTCTACAGTGACCTGTCAACAGGCCTACTAACATTTTATCGGTTTTCCTGTCTTTATCTAGTAGGTGTTTAGTGAATTCTGGCTTCTGTTCTTTTAGCAACTCGTTTGCTTGTCTTTGCCCAGGTGATCTTTGCCACCAATCCCTGGATCTATTGTGTATCCATTCGTTGATGGATTTTCTGATTTGTGATTTGGTGGTGCCGAAAGATGGGCCAGGCCCGACGAATTGGCTTGGCGAACCTTGTCTGGCCAGATCGCCTGCCGCCTCATTTCCCTTCACGCCCTCGTGGCTGTAAACCCACCTCGTTTGGGGCATTAATGCAGTCCCAAACCAATGTACAATATTTGAAAAATAATGACATTTTGGCGAACGCAAATGATGTACAAAATATGTCGGAATAGTGATTTAGCCTCGTCAACTGTGGAGAGAGTAACTGAAGAATTCAAGCAGATTGAATCAATTGATGATGCTAAACACACTAATCCTCTAAAAGCATGGTGTTCAAATGTCAAAGCAGTACGTGAAAGCAGATGGTAAATGCTCAAAAATATCAATTCGTGCTTTGAAAGTTCACTTAATACAAGGATAGTAGACGCAGTAAGTGGATACTAATTTTTTTAACAAAATCACTTCTAGTGATGTAGCACATTTTCGCATTCGATCGCTTTGTTACTCGTCAAAAGTGCCGGTTTGGAATTCAGAAAAATCACATGCGATTTTTGAAAAACAAACGCATCCTGAATATGTTACTGTTTGGTGAAGATTTTGGGGTGAAAGCATCATTCATCAAAAATTGGCCCCTTCGATGGTGTGATTTAACACCATTGGATTTCTTTTGAGGAGGTTATTTGAAATCAAGGGTCTATCCCAACAAGCTCGCAAGCACGCATGTAAAGAAGGAAATTTACCGTTCCATCAACAAAATTTAGCCACATTTGCAGAAAATATTCATGATAAATGGGGATGTGTCATCAAGGCTGTGGCGATGATTTTTCCTCCTACATAACCATATCCTATATACTTCATGCTTCAATAAAAAATAATTTAAATATATTGCAAGCACAGTCGTATTAGTGCCAGTACCAATTAGTTTAGTTTAGTCATTTTTTAAGAATTATCGGCTAATTATTTGGAGCATCATAGGTCACTCAAACAAAATTCTAGGAGAGTTTCAAAACCTTGTAGAATCGTTAGAGAAAAACTAAAAAAAAATAATTCCCATGTTATCTTAACTACCGTTTATGTTACACCACATTTATATTTATTGCTTCATAACATATCTACTCTTCCGTCTTTAAGTTCTTTCAAGCTTGCTTTCACTAGAGCAGAACTTGTTTATTATTGCAAAATTATTTTCAGCGCAAATTCTGTACAATAACAACATGTTTTACTATTGCATTTCTCTAACAATTTATCCAACAAGGCATCTAATAGAAACATTACATTTTTTAATTGTTTTCGTTTAAACGCTTTTGTAAGTTTGTACCGCATCCAGCCATGTTAACGCTAAAGATGAAAGGTGCTCGTGTTTTGTGTATTGGAGTCTATTGTATGCGAATTGAAAGCTGCACATCTTATTTATTATTACACCGTTTCGATCAAAGCCTTATCTATACAGTTGTAGCAATTTATCAATCAAATATTCGCTGTACAATGAAAGATATCGATCAACTAATTCGGGTAATAAACATAATCCTACTAATAAAATGATACATCGTAAAATACGATAATTTATAACGGCATACTGACAAATATGTACAAACTTTCGCAAATGGTATTCTTGTTCATATTTCGTTGAAAGAATGCTTGAGAAACATTTGTAAATACCGGTAAATAGCCTGTCTATCTCTCCTGGCAAACTTATTGCTTCACAACACAGTAAATACTTGCAAACTCTGTTTATAAAGTTGGAAACAAGTAATAGCTTAAACTTTTTATATAGTGGCGAACAGATTGGATTGCTAAACTCAACATTGTATAGCCATTTTATCAATAGATAAATAAAATAATCCGAATATTAATTTCAATGAAAGGAGTCCCGCAGGGTACTATTAAAGAGCCCGGTTTTCTTCTTTTGATACCAATTAATATTGAATAAGTTAGAATAAATCTGTCTCCTATTGGAATAGATGTTATTGTAGTGAAGAGAAATTTTAATTGACAAGCCTATAAAATCTAACGTTTGATATACGTTTTTCTATAAATTTTATCTGATGAGGCCGTAAAATCTCAATCCATCAATTTAAATTACACGTCTAGCCGTTGTGTAACCGTTATTTCGGTACATCTCCAAAGTATATTTGACGAAGTTTATCCGCCGAATTGATACCATCAAAATAAATTAATTTTAAGTATCCTCAGTGTAAACGTAACCGTTGCTCGTCAAATAGAATTAAGACATCTGTTTCTGTGATTACGAGTTAATGAATAAACTTTTACGAATCACATTTAAGGTAGGTAGGTGTTATGTTTCAAGGACACACTCTCTTACAAGACCCGAAAGCAGTACGTGCCTAAGATATAAATAAAGGTCTGTTTAAGTTGGATGTAGGAGCAGAGTCAGTTACAACATTTAATTTCCATTATTTGAAAACAAACAATGGTAATAATTCATACAGCGCATATATTAGGTAAACTTACCCGATGGCTTGCCTTGTAAATGTGTGGTTGCAACAAATTTATGTGTTGTTACAATTTATAATGTAGCGTTCTAGTTTTACACATTTTAAATGAATTTTCTGAAAAAAGTCATTTTTATTTGATTCTTAGAAAATTTATTACTTGTGCAAGAACAAAAAAGTTTCCAAAAATTGTTCAGCACTTTTGAAAAGAAGCTATAGTTGTAGTATATAGCAACCATATTGGATATTGGGAAGGAGAAGATAGAAGCATACCATCAGATCTACCAAAACGTTTGAAAGCATTACTGGGTTTTAATTAAGGCATCTGATTTGTTCTTTCAACTGAAACGTATTCGCAGAGTAATCTTTATGATGATTGATGACTAACCAGCCCTCATTGTACTGGGCACCTACAGATGACTTCAAGATTCATTTCGGAGTGTCTCAAGATACAGGAGGAACACAGCAGTTCTTCATCAGAAGGTAAATGCCATTTTTAGGCATTCAATTCATATAGCAAAGGTATTGCACATAGATGAATTATTAGACATAACACAAAGCTATGGGTGCCATAAATATTGCACATGGTAGAAAATAGGATAGAAATGTACCATCTGCTTTAGCAAATCTTCTGACGTTGCTACTGTTATAATCCCAAGCACAAATTCCATTTGCTAGGGAAGATTAAATATAGTGGTAGAGGATGATGATGCTAGATGGCTACATGGCTAACCTGTCCTCACTGTCGATTCAAGACTCAGTATCCCGGGCTACTGCAGGAACTAAGTGTTAAAACACAGTCAAACTGATCTAGACTTCTACATGGGAAGTGAGAACCAGCGTATGTGTAAACTTTATAGATTATTCATTGGCAGCATTCCAATCTGCAGGCATCAATAAAGCGCAAATAAAGGTGTGGTACACAGACGAAGGATAGAATGACAATGCTATGGGAGCCATAAGTACATATTCAATACTACATACAGGGAGCTGATCAGCATTGGTGCACTAGTAAGGTGATTGTGAGGCATCTGTTGAAGATAAATCGTCTCATAGATTGACAGCTGGTTTCAAAAAACTTATAACGCTCGCAAGTACTAAAACTATAAAGAATTAAAACGTAAGGAGATGTAGTTAAGGAGCTGGTCCTCGTCAAAGACATCCTGGACATGATATGACTACTGGATGAGTTACACTTTGGGTTTACCTGAACTGATTAAGTCGATAATATAATGAATTGAAAATAACTCCAAAACAGCTCAAAGTACAAAAAAAAGCTGTAGCAATGTGACGGACGACTAACCACTCCGCACTCTTTTCTGATTGACACAGGATATGGCAAAAAATGTCTTTTGAATGTCATTTTTGAAATGTTGTGTTGTTCAAAGCTGAAATTTAATCATTCCATCTCTTGCAGGCAATTACAATTAAACAACAGGTATATTAGAAGAAAAACATACACAAAACTAGATGGGAAAGGCATTTACAAACTGCATTGAATGACATACAAAGATTTCCCAAGATTTATTGTAAAGCAAGGCTTCAAAACTCTGACATAATAAGACAAACACCTAATCTGAACAATAAATAACTGAAGCTCAAACTGTTAGGAGTTTGGTTCCAAAACCAACTCCATAGGCATCTCAAAACTCGCACAAAACTAGGCCAGAAAGGCATTTACAAACTGCACTGAATGATATACAAAGATTTCCCCAGATTTATTGGAAAGCAAGGCTCAAAATTCTGACATAATATGACAAGAACCTAATCTGAACAATAAATAACTAAAGCTCAGACTGTTAGGAGTCTAGTTCCAAGACCAACTCCACAGGCATCTCAAAACTCGCACAAAACTAGGCCGGAAAGGCATTTAGAAACTGCACTGAATGATATACAAACATTTCGCCAGATTTATTGGAAAGCAAGGCTTCATAAATTCTGACATAATATGACAAGCACCTAATCTGAACAATAAATAATTCAAGCTCAGACTGTTAGGAGCTCAGTTCCAAGACCAGCTCCATAGGCATCTCAAAACACGCACAAAACTAGGCCGGAAAAGCATTTACAAACTGCATTGAATGATATACAAAGACTTCCGCAGATTTATTGTAAAGGAATTCTTCAAAAATCTGACATAATATGTAAACCAGTTAATCTGAACAATAAAGAATTGACGCTCAGAATGTTAGGAGTTTGGTTCCAGGACCAATTTCATAGGCATCTCAGAAAAAGCACAAAACTAGGGCGGAAAGACATTTACAAACTGCATTGAATGAGATGCAAAAATTTCCCAAGATTTTTTGTAAAGCAAGCCTTCAAATGAAGCCTCAATATGACAACCAGCTAATCTGAACAATAAATAACTGAAGCTCAGACTGTTAGGGGTTTATTTCCAAGACCAACTCCATAGGCATCTCAAAACACGCACAAAACTAGGCCGGAAAGACATTTAGAAACTGCACTGAATGACACACAAAGATTTTGCCAAGATTTATTGTAAAGCAATTCTTCAAAATCTGACTTAATATGAAAACCAGTTAATCTGAACAATAAATAATTGAAGCTCAGACTGTTAGGAGTTTGGTTCCAAGACAAACTCCATAGACATCTTCTTTGTAATTTTCATTGACTTTTAATAGCTAAGAAATATGTACTAAATGATATTGTAAGTGCCTTTCGAAAAAATGATTAGATTACAAAAGTTCCGCAGTGCTGGGAATTCTGGACCAACCACACAACTTATGCCTAACCTAAAATTAACTTCATTTCAAAAAGTGACATCACGAATACCCATAAATTCCAATGATTAATTCGATTCTCATATTCATGTATTTTTTTCCTCTCTCAGCATTTCATTTTCTTCCTTTCTCCGACCTGAGGTCGTCTCTTTCGCCTTTCAGAATGTCGATATGCGTGTGAAGTCCAACTTTACCTGCATTATGGGTCGTAAAAAAATCATTAATATTCCCGTGTCCAATAAAACATTGCCTCGATGTATTTTTGAAGAGATCCGAGAATGATCTTTTTTT
>SMLS01059233.1:0-27616 GCA_004785975.1 Popillia japonica
ACAGGGCGGTACATTATCTAGTATACAGGGTGGTATAATTAGGTTGTTGTACATATACGCGGGTGGTATACTAACAGTGTTGTATACAGGGTGGTGCATACTTGGGGCTGTATACAGGGTGATACATAACAGTGTTGTATGAGTTTAGCGGTTTATTAAGTTATGAACTTAATAAATTTATCTATACTGCACGGATGTTTTTAAAGTGGTTCGTATAGAAAAATATACGAATATGTTGGGTGGAATAAACAAGGTATAACTGAGATCAAAATATTTTCAGTTTTAATTTTACTATCAACGAAAACATGCTAATACAAGTATATGTAAAAACATCCACCCTACTTTCTCAAAGTTTTTCATGCTGGAAACACGCCTTTCTTTGTGTGTGCTAATGCAAAAACATTAAGAAAAAACTATAAGCCGTAGATAGTCGTCGACGTCCTTCTTTCACGTTGACATTGGCTCTTTCAAGTTCGGGCTATAAATCTTTAGCTCGGATGCGTCGGTCGACGAATTGTAGACAAACACAGTACACTGCGAGACCTTCTAGCGTTCGTTCAGGCCGGTGTGTCCAGGAAAAAATCGCACGAGGGCCGATAGAAGGACGATGCCGACCATCGCTAAAATGGAAAACGAACATGATTAATGACTAGCATACGCACCGGTTGCAGCACGACGCCCACTCATGACGTTGATTGATTATCTTACATCCTGTGCACGTATACAGTGGTCCATGAACGACAGACCTTTTCAATCGTCAACCACTGCCGCGTCATATGGTCAACCATCAAATATTTATAAAGATCTTGGGATCCATAATAGATAAATACATATTTATGTGACGTCGTTTTAAACTGAATATGTCTAGATCTATGTATAGATGAGATTTGACACTTTTCTGGCGCAGTCGACAGGATACGATTCAGTTGAAAGTTATAATTTTCTTTCGCTTTCAATAGATGTGTAGGTTTACTGTAGCGTGAGGTTTTTGCGCGTAGTGTTAGGTTATAAAATTTCTGCTTCCAAATTCAATAGATGTTAGCTGAATACAGAGATGTGCCAGAAACAGGAGAGACGATAAGCACACCGAGAAGTTAATTGGAACTCGCAGTAGAACTCTGTGCTTTATTTTTTAAAAGGTGTATGAAAATGAAACTAAAGGAATAGACCAATTTTATTTCTTCAATTTACATACAGAGGTAAAGCATCTTATGGAAACATAAAGTTTGTGTAAATCTACATCAACCCCCCTTAAGCAAGTTTTAGTTTGCCGATGGCAAACATTATTAACTGACATTTCACGCGCAAGTAATATCTATTAATTACGAAATAGTTGCCGTACCGATGATATTCATTCTGAAACTACTCACCTATAAACTTAGGGGATTTCATAGGCAGTTTATATACATGCCGGGAACTTACGTTAGCAGATTTAACTACGTCCGTATAACATTTGATCAATTAGACTTCTTAGTTCTGGAAGGCGGTTCCCCAACATATCATTATGCTACATGGGGTCTATATAACATATTCCCTCAAACTTTAGCAGAGTAAGCATGTACTTACATAGATGGCGTTGATTTTACTAGAAGTAGATAATCTAGTCTGAAGATGTCTAATGATATTGGAGCAATTAACAGCACAGTTACCTTTTATCTATTGACTTTTGCTATCACTTATGGATTTATTCAAAAGTTTTGACGTTAATTAAACACGAACTATATAAATACAAATAGGAAGGAAATAGAGCTAGTGATGCAGATTTAACAAGAGTTAAATATCCTGAGAACAATTTTGTATTTTCTATTGGTGCTTTGACGAAAGACAATAAAAAAATTTACACTTAAATTCAATTCAATCAAAATAAAAAAGAAAATACTAGAAATGCTGCGGAAATGGTTTAGATTTATTGGAAAAGAAATTAGTAAATTTCTGATTCGAGGAAGATTACAAAAACTCTTCTAAAGAAAATTTTACATGAACCATACATACTCTTCAAGATGGTGTGCCAAAGTAACGGGAAAACCATTGTGAACAAAAATGTCATGAACAACGCTTCTAAAAAAATCTGCACAATTACACAGTAGCGCTGACTTCTTTTTTTTGGTACAGTGGAGAACACCTACTTCCGGTAGGGTAGAACTAAATTGGGAAGTAAGGTTATGCATTAACCAGTTACTATATTTCTTCTCCAGTTATTTTTTTTTATAAACAGGGCCAAGTTGCACCTTATCATATAGAATCCATGGCAACTTTTAGGTTTTGGTAGCAGTTGTAACAGTTGAAAAAAATCGGTGAAAAGTATATAACAGGAAACCTTTTTATCTCCTACTATTACAGGAAATTATGACATGTTACTTTTTAGCTACATATACTCAGTGTGTCCTTCTGTGTTCTTTTTCTACCAGAGCGAGATAATTTCTTAAGGCCTGAGATGTGGCGACAGGAAAGGGCTGAAGAAATTGAACGAGAAAAGAAGGTACTCGAAAAAACTTCGTAGGCAATAGTTTTCTATACTATAATCGTCTCTGAAGATACAGAATAAAGCTGCTGAAATACTTGGTATTGGAATTATTGTAAAGAATTGTACTAATCGAAACTATCGCAACTATTAATGCTGAAGCTGAAAATGTAATAGAAACTGACAAGAAATTCTTTCCAATGATTAAATTAGGATGCAATTTAGGCATATGTTTCTACTAAGCTCCATCGATTTTTCAGCATCATCTTAATATAACAATGATACAAAACTGATTATCACTATTTTATCACGTTTGTAAACACCAACAAAAAAGAAACTTTCACTGCTTGTTTCTACATTTTAGAAGAAATTCTTCGCAATAAATAGAAACAAAAAAGCTCTTTTCGAGATTGTGTCATATTTTATAAGAAAATGTCGACAAGAATGGTCGGAATTTGAGTGTGGCATCTCATAATCTCTACTATATAGGAAAAGTTGGATGTATAACACAGTAGTCGTCTAGGATATATTATTTCGAGATGTAAAATAATTAAAATCTCTGTAGCGTTTAAATTTGAAATTAAAGGGTTTTTGGTGGTGAATGCTTTGTACAGTTCGTCCATTAATTGCAACTCGGAGTATTGATTGATTATTCTAATTATACTCATACACATAGATTGTTCATATGTATCCAGTTGTTTGCTTTGGCCTTTTTAAATAAATTAGTTTGTAATGGATAATTGTAATATTGACATACCTAATAGAATTTGCGAGTAAATACCAAGCATACTATTAAATATAATGTAAAAGGTATATATACAACTAGCAGCTATTTTACTATGTTTGCCTGTTTTTTATTACGAAACTACACAGTGTATAAGTCCCAATAGTAAATCTGTTTTTACATATCTTTTATTGGAGTAGATAAGCCAATTTGTGCATATTGTTATAAATTTCTAAATGTATTTCCTGAATAAAATTGAAAATTAAAATTAAAAATTGAGTGTTGTTCAAATTCAATATTTACTAATTGGCCGATAATGAGCATTAGCCTCATGGAAATGCCAATTATGGCTGACTTTAGTGTAACTGTATACGTAATTAATACTCTATTTCCACGAAATCTGTTTAATTAATTCTAGAATTTAAGTTCACGTTTAATTTCAATTTGTTGATTTGCATTTGTCAAAGTAAGTTAAGATTATTACAATTGTAAACAAGCAAGTATTCTATTACTTAGAAGATATAATCTCTCGCTTTACTGTAATTGGTCCGGTGCCCTAATAATTGAAATGAAGAAGTTATATTTATTGAATAAATTGAATTAAGATAGCAATATTAACTAACAAATTAATTGGAAAAAGTAGAGAAACGGTCACTATTCTCAGATTGATAAATAGAATATCTGTTTAGGGTGAGATTCTTTGCAAAATGCAGCAACTGCTTCACCTTGCCTCCTGCTGCAAACACATCTCTGTGCTTTGCATATCTATCAGTAATTTTTATACGTATTACTACCTCACTACATTTCTTACTTAAACTATTTGTTTTTAGGGCTTCTAGCAAAGACTACAAATTTACATGTATCGAAAGCCAGCTAATCAAAAATATAATGGATAAAAACATGAGACTTTGCAATGTACGTAGGACTTTATTGACGAGATTAAATATACATATACCTATGTTCGCCAAACTCCTTCAGTATACAAGCATCCCCAAATACATTAGAATTCCTTACGTTATTACGAAATGTCTTCATCTAGCAAAAATAATAAAGTACCTACGATATTACGCTCTCGCAAACATATTTCATCCCAACCTCTGTGCTGCGTTATTCGGTTTCCTTCTGTAACGCTAAATGAATTACACGACGATTCTGCTTCCATTACTAAATGAAATAGTAATTTGAATTTTCCTTCGGAAACGTAATGGTTGTATGTATACAGTTAGCTAAAATAAAACTCAAATAAATAAATAATGAACAGACGTTGAAATTGAATTATATGTACATACCTTTCTGTTTTTCAAACGAAAGGATTCCGAGGTATATGTGCTTTGAGATAGCGAAATACTTAAAATGTGTAATCACTCATTGTACTGTACAGACAGTACCAAATATAATTCTTTCTACAGATGAGCCTATTTTAGGCTTTAGTAGTCTAGCTTATGCAGAGGTTATTTTACAGTTTCTTCCAAAAATTATATGCTCACTGCTAGTTTCCACTCTACACACTAACTTACACAGTCTGACAAGCAATAAAGATGATTGCAGTTACGTGCAAATTCCATACAGTTGTTTGCTGGATACGTACTTCACGTCAATAGCTGCTAATGGAGCTAATTTAGAGAAGTATAGTAGTACGAAACGCTACATTATCTATTTAATCTATCTCTACTTGATTTCCTCTATTTCGATGAAACGAATGTATTGTGCACTAACATTCATGTGCGTACTTCGCTAAAACTGTTGAAACGAACAAACTCAACTACTTGGATAAGGATATCAACCGGCACAGATCTGTTTTCATAATCTGCATATACAGATATCTAAATTGGTGCTAAGGGTAAACATCCTATGCTTCCAAAGACACAATTTTCATTAATGCATATTGTTGTAAAAATGAGGGACGTGTTATGGTTTTCTTTGTTGCGTAACGTAAGTGTACGGCTACAGTTAGGCTTACCAATACTGATAGAAATACAACCCCATCCTTAATTATTCAGGAAAATCAATCATAACTGTACGGCATATTTGAAAGGTACATAACGAACGATATTGCGCCCTTCTTTACCCAAGGGAGTAAAAGGGATAAACTGCTAGTTGCGTAACCAATATTCTACAACTGTTTTATTATTTGTTACTAAACTAGCTATCAAACGTAGAAAATTAGCTACCAAACACATATACAAGTTATCTACAAACTAAATTGCCCAAAAATTAAGTTTCGTACTGTAACGTTGAATGTAGGCCGTGAAAACTATCTACTAGTTAGAGATATTATCATGAAATCTTTGCAATTGTAAAAAAAAATTAAGAAATTAGCTTTCAAGTAGTTTTATGTGTAGTTTGACCCGACATTAAAGGTTTTCCAGAAATAAAATAAAACTGGTTATTAAAAGAAAACATAATTTGTTTAAAACACATATTTTCTTTTATTTTCTATATTAAACTAAAAGTTTAGTAATTTATAACACTAAAATTTTTTAAAACTTGCTACTTTTTTAGTCTTACGTCACCTAATGCGTTTATACCTTCTTCTGTGAGTCCTTCATACAATACCTAGTTTTATTTTATGCGTATGATGGTGAAGTTGTTTTGAGTGTTAATTTCACTTAATATAATTTGTAAGGATAACATATTAGTTTAACATTGTGTTGCAAATTAATTCAATGCCACATCATACCGGAAAGTATAGTAATAGTGTTGGTAAGTCAACTTCCTTTTTTTTGATTTCAAAGACTGTTTGGATCACGTCGTTTTCGTTTGAACCTGTTAATATAATTTTACGTTCAAAGAATTTTAACATGCTTGGAATTAAAAATTTAAATAAATAGGTATATAAATCGGTCAAATGCCATATAAAAAATTGCCAAGTCTAGGGAATGTGTATAGATTTGTGCTTGTTATCAAGTAAGAAAGAAACATCAAAAAATACTAGACCTTAATTCTCAAATAACGGAGTAAAATTTTTAAACACACAATTAATGATATAATTACTATTTCTCACAAGTATAAAGCATAAATCGGTAAAATAATTTCCAGTATCCAATAGCAAGTTTGCCGAAAATTGCTAATTTTTTAAGAATTAAGTTGTAGTCTATGAATTTAAACACGTTGAACCTTTTCCCTTGTTGCTTATATCAACTCGAGTCGAGTATAACGCAAAAAATCTCTACTTTTTTAGTCGTGCGTCACCTAATGCATCTATATTTTCTTTATTTAGTCCTATTCAAAGGACGTTACATAGTTTGATTTTAAGTGTCGAGTAGTGAACATGTTTTCAGCATTAATTTAACTTAATAGAAAGTGTTTGCGTGATATAATATAATATATGGTTTAGCATTCAGATTTCTAGAGGTTTACATTTTTCGAAGATTAGTGTTACATCATAATATCAGATAGTGATTTAAGTGTTAGTGAGTCAAAGTAAGTAGTAGTGAGTAATTTCAAAATTAATACTACGTTTTGTTTGGTTAAATTTTTGAAAAATTATATGTCCAAAAGTATTAGAAATTATAGAAAATAACTAACGCTTCTTATACATTTTTTTATAGAAAATGGTGTAATGGTGGATTTTTAAAATAGACCAACTCTATATTTTTTCTATAGGGTACAATTAAGCTCTGAATTAACAGATAACGTTAACGTTTTCACGTTAAATGTAGAATAATTGCAACACTTAAATTTTATCCGCCCTGAAGTTCAATCTGAAGCCATTTTATTTAACATGTTAACTAATCAGTAAACTCTTATTTCTGGCGTATTAATATGTAGTATATTGGCTTGTGATAATATTGATATTTTATAGAATAAAAATTACGATGTAGTAAGGGATCTAATCAGAGAAAAGGCCATTTCTTAATTAAGGTATATTCAAACAAAAATAAAAATAATCATTCAACTGTGACCATTTAAAACAATAAAAAATTCTTTTGTTGCAGTGTGTGTGTGTGTGTGTGTACCAGTGGATGCCTTAATGCCTTGGATCCTGCTGCTGTAGCAGTGGATAGGACAGCTCATACAAATAAGTTCAAGGTAAAACTTACGGCTTTTTATATAAACTTCAAATATAGTAAAACATAATTTTCTTTCTTACAGTTCCGCAGCACTTGAACCCAGGTTAGCGGTTAATTTAATTTATTTTGTAACTTTCATCCAGCGCCATTTTGAAAAGGGTATCAAATTTACTGCTGGCCGAAAATAATACTGATCAGGACAGTAGTTCCTTCCCTATAATTTTACTTCAAATATTTGTCTGTATTTGCAACTATTGTGAGTCATCCCCGAAAATTAGGTGTACCCCGTCGTCGTATATGTTTCACCAGGTGGATCAAAAGCCTCGAAGGTAAAATTTAAAGTTTGAAATCTAAAATATTTTTTATAGCGTTTCGTTATTGTTACAGATAAATTTCCTGGACGCTGAATCGGTTGAAAATGCTGACAGGTCAGAACGGCGTTAAGGTAGGATTTCTTTATTTTTGCGTGAATTTTGCGGATTGTCCTGTTAAATAAAGTGCATATTAACGTAAATGGCCTTAAGTTTAATGACAATCACAGATAATTCTATATTTTATAAAGTAAATTTCAAAGCAGCTATATTTTAGAAAATTTTTTTAGTAGTTAGCGTCGATCATAATAATAGTTTATGGTTATTGCAAGTTTTGTATTGTACAGACCGCACTAAATATAAATCTTTACATACATGAGTCTACTACAAGGCTTAACACTCTAGTTTATGCAAAGGTTATTTTGCAGTTCTCTCTAAGAATTAAATCCTCACTCCTGTTTCCCACTATACACTATAAGAACGACGTACAAGTAAGCACAACTTGTATCCGTAGACATTTGTAAACACAAATTACACAGTCCGACAAGCAATAAAGAATATTGCAGTTGCATGCAATTTCCATATATGTAGTTGTTTGCTATATACCTACATAGTTCACTTTAATAGCTCGTGGATACATCACTGTACTGTGAAATTTAGTTTACAGCTAATTTACAATTGTTATGCTGGCATAAAATTATGGAATCTGTGGATTTTGTGTTATATTTATATAAATTAATTTACAGTTACATCTTATACACATAACGATTCCTCAGAAGATAAACGATTGATTTTAAAGTATGTTGTGTCGCATTATCACTTGACGTTTTGGCAGATTAATATGTAGGTTTCAATAGATAGAATTTGCAAATTTACATCCTGCTAGCACTCTAAGAAGTCAAAGAACTGGAAAACAGAACCATTGGTGTAGTTGAAGTAAACGAAATATAGTCTAACGTTCTAATAACTGGTGATACACACACTTTAAGATAAACATTTTGAATTTTAAAAATCTAAATTTAATTTTCTTCTGCCCTTCACTGTATATTTCGTAAAATGTAAAATAGTTAGTGAACAGATCAAAAAGTTGTTTAGCATTGCATGGTTTATTGAAACCAGAGTGCTTTTCGATTTGAAGCCGACAGGGGAGCAGATTACAAATTCTAACAGATTTATTGCTTACAATATAATGTTTTCATATGCATATCAATGCTAGCACAGCCTTATGTAACAAATGCTGGCTACGATTTTGCTATTTGAAGTTTACACTTGAAAAGGAAGTAATAAATTGTTCTTTATAAAAAGTACATAATTAACACCACAACAAATAACTTGCCAACAACATCGCAAAGTTGTACATTTTCAGTTGATGAAACTAACTGTTGACGTAGATATCTACTGACGTAAAGTGGAGTTGATCATTGATATTCCAATTTTATTATATTTGACCACAACAACTACAGCTAGTGAAAACAAGTTCTCCCATATATAACGCCCTACAACTCTAACGACAAGTTAAATAATAAATATATAACTGCTTTGTTGAATGTTGGGGATAGATAAGCTCGCTATGATATGATAGCCAAGTATTATTTAAAATACTAATTTCCTTCCGTGATGTCAATAATCCCACCAGAGAGAGCTTAGTCGTTGTTAACCTAACAAAGACTTACTTAGATTTCTTGATTTTCTGCCTTTTCTTTCTTTTACCAAAGGATATACCGACATCTACCTTCAATATGATTGGTTACTTTTATATGGACAAACCAGTTAATCTAATTTGCTACTTTAGCGGTTTTTATCTTTGGTTGTCTATCTTACAAACCGCAAAAGGCTCTTATCACTCTCATCTACATAACGGAGGGAAAATCTGTTCATCACGAATTATTTTTGTACAGTTACAAAACAACATGCAATCCAAAGTTGTCAAACTTCCTTCTTATTTTTTACTGCCTCTTTGTAGCATTAGCTGCTGTGCTTTATTGCTGTTCAGTCGTAACCTCCTTGCAGGAAACCATGACTTATGTTTCTCTAAGAATTATCTCAGAAACTATCTTGCCTAATCCGCTTGAACTTGATCGACTTCTAACTAATGCCTTTTCCTGCTGCAGATTTCGTTTCTCTGCTATCTTATGACTGAAACCTTTTCTTTGTGATAAAACTCAAGAAGTGACATACCCCCAATTGTCATTAAAAATTAGTGGAGGAGACTAGAAATAAAAATTTTAAGAGTATCAGCAACTATTTTCTGGTATATGTATTTTTATGACTTTTTTGTACTTATGTTATTTTCCTGATATCTTTTCCACTTCTAATTGACCTAGAAGTAGAAAAAATAAGATAACTATTTTCCAGTTAAGATTCAACTATCTTCATGCTTCGCCACCTGTTCCATACCGCTACTGTAATGCAATTCTCTCGTTCTTGATAAAGGTTTGCTTCAAAATATATATTTTTGTCAGAAGGTCGTGCAGAGTCTAAAATCCGTCCCACATTTGTTGAACTAAATTAGGTGCAGGTATGAAGAGCAAACTCAAATAAGTGAAATTGAAGAAATGTTGTGATAATAAAGCTCAGTTCACAGATCTTCAAGCAGATCTTTCATCTTTGTCTTGTTATACTAAGAACAAAAATCAATTATTATATTATGTAAGTTGGATACAATAATTTTAATATAGCAACATTGCTGGATAGTGCTATTGATTATTTTCTCTCTGATTTTTAGATTTGCACACTGGGTACGGATCAGGTTTTTACATCATCCCATTAATACCACGGTCTAGGACCTATTTTGTATTATTCCGTACCTGTGACTTTTATTCCTATTATCTATTTTATTCCATTCAGCCTTTTGTACCTGTCTGTTCACTTCACACTTACTCAGTCGGATATTGCTACGTCTGCCGTAACAACCTTCAATTTACATATATCGAAATGATCAAGAAGGAACGATATATCTACGCCCCAAATAGCGCTGCTACATTATCTGCTTAATCTACCTCTTCTTGATTTCCTCTATTTCGATGAAACGACAGTATTGTGCACTATAACATTCATCTATGTACGCAGTTCGCTGAAACTATTCAAACGAACAAACTCAACTACTTGGATAAGGATATCAACCGGCACAGATCTGTTTTGATAATCTGCATATACAGATATCTAAATTGGTGCTAAGGATAATCATCGTATGCTTACAAAGACACAATTTTCACTAATGCATATTGTTGTAGAAATGAAGCACGTGTTATGGTTTCCTCTATTGTCTAGCATAAGTGTAAAGCTACAGTTAGGCTTACCAATACTGATAGAAATACAACCCCATCCTAAATTATTCAGGAAAATCAATCATAACTGTACGGCATATTTGAAGGGTACATATCGAACGATATTGCGCCCTTGTTTACCCAAGGGAGTAAAAGGGATAAACTTCTAGTTGCGTAACCAATATCCTACAACTGTTTTATTATTTGTTACTAATCTAGCTATCCAACGTAGAAAATTAGCTACCAAACACATATACAAGTTATCTACAAACTAAATTGCCTAAAAATTAAGTTTCGCACTTTAACGTTGAATGTAGGCCGTGAAAATTATTTACTATTTAGAGATATTATCATGAGATCTTTGCAATTGTAAAAAAAAAATAAGAAATTAGCTTTCAAGTAGTTGTATGCGTAGTTTGAACCGACATTAAAGGTTTTCCAAAAATAAAATAAAACTGGTTAACCTTCTATTAATTACTTACTATTTAGAGATACTAACGAGGTATCTTTGCAATTGTAAAAAAAATTAAAAAAAATAGCTTTCAAGTAATTGTAGGTATCATATGTAGTTTGACCTGACCTTAAAAGTATTCCAAAAATAAAATAAAACTGGTTATTCTATTAAAAGAAAACGTCATTTCTTTAAAACACATATTTTCTTTAATTTTCTATATTAAACTAAAAGGTTAGTAGTTTATAACATTAACATTTTTTAATAATATGTTATCTTCTCAAAATTTAAACTCGTTGAAACTGTACCGTTTTTGTTTATATCAGTTCGAATCGAGTATATTACAAAAACTTGCTGCTTTTTTAGTCTTGCGTCACCTAATGCGTTTATACCATCTTCGGTGAGTCCTACATACAAATCCCTAGTTTTATTTTATGCGTATGGTGGTGAAGTTGTTTTGAGTGTCAATTTAACTTAATATAATTTGTAACGATAATATATTAATTTAACATTGTGTGACAATTAATACAATGCTACATCATACCGGAAAGTGATATAGTGTTGGTAAGTTAACTTCCTTGAGGGACGTGTTATGGTTTTCTTTGTTGTGTAACGTAAGTGTAAAGCTACAGTTAGGCTTACCAATACTGATAGAAATACAACAGCATCCTAAATTATTCAGGAAAATCAATCATAACTGTACGGCATATTTGAAAGGTACATATCGAACGATATTGCGCCCTTCTTTACGCAAGGGAGTAAAAGGGATAAACTGCTAGTTGCGTAACCAATATCCTACAACTGTTTTATTATTTGTTGCTAAACTATCAAACGTGGAAAATTAGCTGCCAAACACATATACAAGTTATCTACAAACTAAATTGCCCAAAAATTAAGTTTCGTACTGTAACGTTGAATGTAGGCCGTGAAAATTATCTACTTTTTAGAGGTATTATCATGAAATCTTTGCAATTGTAAAAATATGTTATCTTCTCAAACTTTAAACTCGTTGAAACCGTACCGTGTTTGTTTATATCAGTTCGAGTCGAGTATAATAGGTATAAAAACTTGCAACTTTTTTAGTCTTACGTCACCTAATGCGTTTATACCTTCTTCGGTGAGTCCTTCGTACAATACCTAGTTTTATTTTATGCGTATGGTGGTGAAGTTGTTTTGAGCGTTAATTTAATTTAATATAATTTGTCAGGATAATATATTATATAGTTTAACATTGAGTGCAAATTAATACAATGCCACATCATACCGGAAAGTGATTTAGTGTTGGTAAGTCAACTTCCTTTTTTTTTAATTTCAAAGAATGTTTGGATCACGTCGTTTTCGTTTGAATCTGTTAATATAGTTTTACGTTCCAAGACTTTTAATTTGTTTGGAATTAAAAATTTAAATAAATAAGTATATAAATCGGTCAAATGCCATATAAAAAATTGCGAAGTCTAGGGAATGTGTATAGATTTGTGCTTGTCTTTAATTCTTAAATTATCAAGTAAGATAGAAACATCAAAAAATTCTAGACCTTAACGCTCAAATAACGGAGTAGAATTTTTAAACACACAATTAATGATATAATTACTATTTCTCACAAGTATAATACATAAGTCGGTAAAGTAATCTCCAGTATCCAATAGTAAGTTTGCCGAAAATTGTTAATTTTTTAAGAATTAAGTTGTATTCTATGAATTTAAACATGTTGAACCTTTTCCCTTGTTGCTTATATCAACTCGAGTCAAGTATAACGCAAAAAATCTCTACTTTTTTAGTCGTGCGTCACCTAATGCATCTATATTTTCTTTATTTAGTCCTATTCAAAGGACGTTACATAGTTTGATTTTAAGTGTCGAGTAGTGAACATGTTTTCAGCATTAATTTAACTTAATAGAAAGTGTTTGCGTGATATAATCTAATATATGGTTTAGCATTCAGATTTTTAGAGGTTTACATTTTTCGAAGATTAGTGTTACATCATAATATCCTACCAATATCCTGCAACTGTTTTATTATTTGTTGCTAAACTATCAAACGTGGAAAATTAGCTGCCAAACACATATACAAGTTATCTACAAACTAAATTGCCCAAAAATTAAGTTTCGTACTGTAGGTAATTTTGAATGTAGGCCGTGAAAATTAATTACTATTTAGAGATACTAACGAGGTATCTTTGCAATTGTAAAAAAATATTAAAAAAATAGCTTTCAAGTAATTGTAGGTATCATGTGTAGTTTGACCTGACCTTAAAAGTATTCCAAAAATAAAATAAAACTGGTTATTCTATTAAAAGAAAACGTCATTTCTTTAAAACACATATTTTCTTTTATTTTCTATATTAAACTAAAACTTTAGTAATTTATAACATTAAATTTTTTTAATAATATGTTATCTTCTCAAAATTTAAACTCGTTGAAACCGTACCGTTTTTGTTTATATCAGTTCGAGTCGAGTATAATAGGTATAAAAACTTGCTACTTTTTTAGTCTTACGTCACCTAATGCGTTTATACCTTCTTTGGTGAGTCCTTCGTACAATACCTAGTTTTATTTTATGCGGATGGTGATGAAGTTGTTTTGAGTGTTAATTCAACTTAATATAATTTGTCAGAATAATATATTATATAGTTTAACATTGTGTGCAAATTAATACAATGCCACATCATACCGGAAAGTGATTTAGTGTTGGTAAGTCAACTTCCTTTTTTTTAATTTCAAAGAATGTTTGGATCACGTCGTTTTCGTTTGAATCAGTTAATATAATTTTACGTTCAAAGACTTTTAATTTGTTTGGAATTAAAAATTTAAATAAATAGGTATATAAATCGGTCAAATGCCATATAAAAAATTGCGAAGTCTAGGGAATGTGTATAGATTTGTGCTTGTTTTTAATTCTTAAATTATGAAGTAAGATAGAAACATCAAAAAATTCTAGACCTTAACGCTCTAATAACGGAGTAAAATTTTTAAACACACTTAATGATATAATTACTATTTCTCACAAGTATAAAACATAAATCGGTAAAGTAATCTCCAGTATCCAATAATAAGTTTGCCGAAAATTGTTAATTTTTTAAGAATTAAGTTGTATTCTATGAATTTAAACACGTTGAACCTTTTCCCTTGTTGCTTATATCAACTCGAGTCAAGTATAACGCAAGAAATCTCTACTTTTTTAGTCGTGCGTCACCTAATGCATCTATATTTTCTTTATTTAGTCCTGTTCAAAGGACGTCACATAGTTTGATTTTACGTGTCGAGTAGTGAACATGTTTTCAGTATTATTTTAACTTATAGAAAGTGTTTGCGTGATATAATCTAATATATGGTTTAGCATTCAGATTTTTAGAGGTTTACATTTTCCGAAGATTAGTGTTACATCATAATATCAGATAGTGATTTAAGTGTTGGTGAGTCAAAGTATGTTTTTCAAAAAAAATCAAAATTAATACTACGTTATGTTTGGTTAAATTTTTGAAAGATGTTATGTCCAAAAGTATTAGAAATTATAGAAACGGTCCTTATACATTTTTTATAGAAAGTGTTGTAATGGGGGGTTTTTAAAATAGACCAACTCTATATTTTTTCTATAGTAAACACTTAAGCTTTGAATTAACAGATAACGTTAATGTTTTCATCTTATAAGTAGAATAATTGCGTCATTTAAATTTTATCCGCCATGAAGTTAAATCTGTAGCCATTTTATTTAAAATGTTAACTAATTTGTAAACTATTATTTCTGGCGTATTAATATGTAGTATATTAGCTTGTGATATTATTGAAATTGTATACAATAAAAATTATGATGTAGTAAGGCAATCAGAGAAAGGGCCTTTTCTTAATTAAGGTATATTCAAACAAAAATAAAAATAATCATTCAACTGTGATCATTTAAAGCAATAAAAAAATCTTTTGTTGCAGTGTGTGTGTGCCAGTGGATGCCTTAATGCCTTAGATCCTGCCGCTGTAGGAGTGGATAGGACAGCTCATATAAACAAGTTCAAGGTAAAACTTACGACTTTGTATACAAACTACAGATATAGAAATGCATAATTCTCTTTATTACAGTTCCGCAGCACTTGAACCCAGGTTAGTGGTTAATTTAATGTATTTTGTAACTTTCATCCAGCGCCATTTTGAAAAGGGTATCAAATTTACTGCTGGCAGAAAATGATACTGATTAGGACAGTAGTTCCTTCCCTATAATTTTACTTCAAATATTTGTCTCTATTTGCAACTATTGTGAGTCATCCCCGAAAATTAGGTGTACCCTGTCGTCGTATATGTTTGACCATGTGGCCTAAAAGCCTCGAAGGTAAAATTTAAAGTTTGAAATCTGAAATATTTTTTATAACTTTTCGTTATTGTTACAGATAAATTACCTGGACGTGATGCAGCTGAATCGGTTGAGAATGCTGACAGATCAGAACGGCGTTAAGGTAGGATTTCTTTGTTTTTGCATGGATTTTGCGAATTGTCCTGTTATATATAAAGTGCATATTAAGGTAAATGGCCTCACGTTTAATGCAATCACATATAATTCTAGATTTTATAAAGTAAGCTTTGAGTTTTCGAATAATAATTACGGTCGATAATAAGTATTAGCTTTTGCTGGAAGAATTAAAGCGGACATGTGATTGAAGGGCCAATATTTTGTTTCGTTTGAAGAAGTGATGCACTTAATTACAAATCTGCCAGCAGTTTTTCTATTCAACCCTTGTGCGTATACGTATCCTTTTACGTTCAAATCGTCTACGGCTATTCGCGCTTATTTTGAACTGCTTACGGAAAGACAAGGTACAAAATATTCTGCTTCTTCAGAAATTCAACAACACAAATTTTCACTTTCACGATGTTTTTCAAAATTTGATCCACGTTGGGGAGATAGCATTTTTCGTCCTTGTGGCATGTAGCAGGATCAAAATCGTTTTGAAACAAATTCCTAACTCAAATTTGAGTTATGTTTGCAAGGTGTTAAAGTGAGTGTAGTATGGGATGTACAATAAGGCAGGTAATGTAAAGGTATGTAGTACATTTCTAGATAAGTTATGAGGTATGTATGTACATATGGCAAAAATTCTTATAATATATATCCTGGTGGTTTTTAAAACTACTTCGTTTGCTGTAAATCTTTTTCTTTTTTATTTAGGTAGTATTTAGGTCTCAGGAGAAATGTTGTAAGTACATCAGCATTCTTTGTTTAATTTGTCAAATGTTTATATTTTTTGTTTCGGTAATATTTTTCTAGAAATAGAAACGACCTCATTGTCCAATATTTAATTTATCTTCTCGATGCCTACGTTATATTATTATATAATTCGGTCCTAATGTATCTAAAATCTATGAACCCTATATATTTTGACATTAATGGACAGCTTAAATTTGAGTTGTTTTGTAGTAGTATCGAATAATCATTTGTATTATTCGATCAAACGTGAAAGTGGAAGTGATCATGCATCAGAAAACTTGAATTTGTGATTTCAATCAGCAAATCGTGTAAGAAAGGTAAGTATGTATATGTTATGTTTATATTTTTTTCACATGTGCTACTACGTCCATTAGCGAGTTTAACTTTATTAAACTCAAAATTGCATTTGTGCCAAACAAACTGTGGTTGACGTTCGGCACGGTACTAGTAGTTTCTTATGTTATACATCGACATCTTAGTTTTAAGTTTTATTTATTTATGTTGTAAGATGAGACTCCAGTTTGAGTCGTCTTACTATTCTTCCTACTTGTTTCTTATATTATATCGTGCTGTGTGGTATTCTCTAAATATGTCCAAATGAACTAGATGTATGTATTACAATTTAAAACTCTTAGGCGCCTAAGTTTTATAATTAACTGCATGTTGCTTTAGTGCATACAGGGCAACTCCAATTTGAGTTGCTCTAGCACTCGTTTTAATAAAATAGAATATAATCTGATGTAGTTAAGATGACTCCAGCTTGAGTGATCTTACAATTATTGCAAGTAACTATTTGATGTTGTATCCTTAAAATTATCATGTTAGCTACTTTTTTATTGTAGCTAGTATTACGATTTTATACGAATTATAGTACAGTAAGTAAAATGGTGTGGCTAATATCAAAGTGCTAGTTATCACTTTGATTACCTTAACTTTAGCTTGTATCGGGAGTTTGTAGTGTATGTTTTATTGTGTTAATGTGATGCATATCAACAAATAAGACTGACTTAATTTAATCACTCAAAACAAGCTAAGTACGTATTTCATTTATCTTCTACTTCTTTACTAACACTAACAAACAAACATACAAATTGTAGTGAAAATAGAGTAGCTGCAATTTGTAAACCGCAGTAAACTAGAGAATGCTGCAATTTTTAAACACGCCAGCTATTTTGACTGTCAGTCCTAAGCCTGAAACAAGTGTGAAGGAAAATTGCAGATTTGTGCCACTCTTCACATAATGCTGATGACTGAAAGCTGCCTTGAGCTCAGAAATTTTGACTTCTAAAATCGGTATTTCTTATTGTGTATCTTTTATATTTTAATAATTAAACGAGAACGATAATCGTCTGGTTAATTTCTGATAAATAATAGAGAATATTGTATAAAAACAAATTAATATCTGAAGAAATCTGTCATGCATTTCATATCCTTAGTGTATATTTCCCATTTTAAAAAGGAATTCGGAAAATATTGCTTTTAAGCCATGAATCGCATTTGTAAACTCACAAGTCTCACAAAAGAAAATCATACTGAAGTTCGACTTTTAGTCCTGATACTCTTGTAGTTTACCTACATAAATAACGACAAACAAACAAATACCAAACTAAAAATAGAAAAGCCATAAAAGAAACGCTTCTTTATCTAGGAGCCCTCCTGTGACGAATGTAACTACACGTATATAAAAGAAACAAGTAGGCACTACACGTGTTCTTATTATTTTCTAGCGTAAGTACTTGAACAATAAGCACTGCTAATTTGCTTGGGTCGCCTGCCGTCGGTGTCCTTGTAACGAGAAAGTTTTTTTTATTCAAAAGAGAATAACGACTTGAGAGCTGCTTGTTGATATTTTCAAGTATACTAAGTTAAGTATATTCCAGTTGTTGTATACTTATTGTCTAATTCTATTTCTGGCGATCCAGCGCCTCCACCAAAAGTTCGCATAAACCGAATAGAAATCTATTATTGCTAGCAAAATTTTTTATTGTTACTTAGGTTTTACTAAATAGTATAACCCAGAACAATAGAAACTACATGTAACTAGTATAGTTTCACCATTCATTATTTATAATATCCTAGTATTTTGTCAAGAAAAGCTTTCTTGTTATGTGTAATACTAAATTTGAATTCAATTATTTCAAATAGTAATTATTTATTTTGGAATTGTGTATTTCGACTTGTTTATTCATAAGTCCTCACAAATATGTAGCTAGTAGATGTTAATGGAATAATAAAAATTTTCTAATTCTTCAAATTCTAGAAAGATATTCAAGAATGTGTGAAAGTAGGATGTTAATAGGCGTACAATAATAAAAATTGTTATTTTTTTTTAGAGTTGCACTAGGTTGGGAAACAAGACAAAGTGAAATACGCCGGAAACAAGAAACTTTACCTATTATCAAAGAAAACCGCCACAAACAAGAACTCCAAAAGAGAGAGGGGCATTTCAGGCCATCTTTCTGAGAGAATCTTCCTGGTTTGAGACATTCCAAGGCAGTCCTCGAAAAATTTCAACAGGCACATAGCAAAAGTAATTATAAACAGACTACATGTCCTCATAGGTTTTCTTGCAGGTCACTGTCACCTTTGGAAACACATGTCAAGAATAGGTTTGAAACAAAATAGCGACTGCAAGTTCTGCGGGACGGAAGTTGAGTTTTGGGCCATAAACGAAGGAGACGAAGCTTACAGGTTATATAAGCGAGCTGAATTATACAATAGGTCACCATAAATCAAATACAAATCATCAATGCAATGGTGTTCCAGTGTGTGGAGAAGCAATCAACATGACAATATTACTTGAGATGAAATGATATTGTAACAAAACCTACAAAAGCACTTTACACATGCATTTCAGTTCAAGAAGCAATACAGTTTGGAAACCACCACATACAAAAGAAGGTAATGACTCTATTGTGCGTGGCATCTAACAGTGATGTACTGAGAAATTTTACCAGAAGAAACTCCGTATTATTTAGATTATATTCTATGTTTTCTCTTTGTGAAGTCAAGAATAAAAATGTTTAATAATCTTATCTAGCATACATCATGCAACACCTACATACATTCCGGTGATATATAATTTTGTTATAGTTAAAGATAGATTACCATAGAAATGAAGTGATTTATATGATATGCAACCGTGTTGGTAAAGTGTCTTTAATACTATCTGTTATTTTGTCTAAAAAGCCGGTCATTTTTATTACCAAACAACTTGACAACCCATTAGTAGTAGTTATTAGACATTTTTTTCTTTTTGGCCTTTTTTGTCCTCTACTCTAATAACACCGAACAACAAATTTTCATTTTTTTTATGAATTATAGAATACAAACTTATTTGGTTTTATATTTTTAATAATTATTATAAAAACAAAATTCTTCTATCACGTCTAGTATTTTAAACAAATGAAATCCATATTGATCATACAATACCAACACTAACTGAGGATATGCTATTCTGGGACGTATTTAGAAAGTCTTTCTTTTCACTTTTCTTTAACATTGGGATGAAGAACATTCCGAAATTAGTGTCCAACTGTAGTCAGCAAGCATTTCGCTATTCCACTTGCCCTGATAGCGTTTTCAATAGTGGAAATAACCTGATGAAACCTTTCCCCACGCTCGTCACTAAGATCGCCAAGATTCCGGGGAAAGAAGTTCAGGTGCGGATACAATTCGTTCTAAATCGCTCAAGAGAACGTCAAATTTTCGATCCTGTTGTAACAGTTTAATCCTGTTAAAATCCCCTCTTTAAGTTTTGCCTCAGATATATTAGGAAATTTTTGTTAGGCATCGAAATTCTGGCCTCTCTTTGTCCAATGCTTTGATGAAATTGTTTATCAGACCTGATTTTATGTGAAATGGCGTTAAAAGTGTTTTATGAAGCTCCACCAGCGAATTATGGAATTACGTTCTGTATACTGGTTGGCCATTGCTTAACAGTATATTGCAAATTTCTTGCTCGACTATGCCATTCACAAAGGAAAGAACAATACTCTATGAATTCAAGTTGAAGACCAAATAGAGTTGCAACTACTTCGAGATCAGCACTGATGTACCATTTATAGGTTTTGTAATTGATTTTATCAAGGAGACGTGTCATACTATCATATGTTTCCTTCATGTGCACGACATGACCAGCAGGAATGGAGGGGTAGATGTTTCCTATATGTAGAAGGACAGCTTTAAAACTCAATTTAAAAGCATCTATAAAAAGACCCCATTCTTCCGGTTGGTGTTTGTAACCTAATTCTCGCATTAAATCGTCAATATAATTACAAAAAGAAAGACCTTCTTCAGTTGAAAAATACTGAGACAGTTCTTTCTGGTGATCTCGATATACAGAAATACGCGTACCCGGAGGTGACAACTTTCACATTGCAGTCTTGATCCTAATATTTCGGCCTGAGTTTTTGATAAATTGAGATCTCGAACTAGGTCATTCCATTCCAATTGATTTATTAAATGAGGCGTGTCCTTTTCAGATGGCAAATATTCTTCATCTGTGTCCGACAACTCTGAAATGTATTCTTCTATCTCGGTTTCAATATGTTCTTGGTTCGAAACATCCATAGGACTTGGTACTGGCAAAGCTTCCGAATGAGGAACTGGACGTGTGGCTGAAGGTAAATTGGGATAGTTAATTCTATCCTTATTTTTACTGGACAACCCGAAGGTCTTTCTACAGCAAAAGTAGCAGTCTGTCGAATGATGCTTTTGTTCTCGCCAAATCATAGGCCTGCCCAATGGCATAGCTATCACCTTTTACCCATCTCCTCAAAGTCACAGCACATTGTCAGGGGTACACGACTTGTCTTGATTTGTAATTTTTTATTTGAAATAAAGGTTAGACGATTTTTCTATTAAGTGTGTAATATTTCGTCTATGTTGTTAAACGGTGAATTCTCCACATACATAACAAAAACTGTTAGGATTGGTTAGACACATACGGGACATTGCGAATTAAAAAAACGTTTAACTAATGTTGCTACCATACATTGAGTCAATTTGAGTGGAATAACGTATCTGTAGGGTCTTATATAAACTCACATATGCACAGATCTATTAGTTCCTAGATTTGATTGGTTCTAGAGACAAAAGAGAGTGGTTTAACGACTATGACGTACAAATGAAGCCCAAACATGATAATATCTTGATAGTTTCTTTTAACTTACTAATAAAAAAATATCTTTAAACATGTAGTATATTTATTACATACATGTATAAAAAACATATCTCAGAAACCTGACGTGGTAGCCAATTTTTGAAAATATTTTCAGAATTACAATGAAAAAGCCCATAACGTACACCTATCAGAGTGTAAGAAAAGAAACCTGTTGACCAGTGTAATCCAATAAAGTAAGTGCTCTATCACTAGGGCAAACCTCCAAGAATTGGGTTGCGAATTGCTTACGCTGTATTTACCAGAAGTAGATGTTAGTGATAACTCTTTCCAAACCTATCTAAGTAGCCAACAGAAAGCAATTTAACTACCTATAGCAATAAAATTATCAGTCTCAAACAACCAAACATTTTGACAATCCCCATTAACCTTGATATTTCGAAAGAATCAAAAATTTATTATACATTACAAAAGCCTTAATATATTAAGTAGACCATGTCTGATTGTGAGTAAACTAATTTTATTCATTGTATTTGCCAATGATTTCCATCACAGATGGCAATAAAGCAAAGTCCAAATGTGCAGAAAAGTACTTAAATAGTTAAGTAGGGACGCTTTCAGATTTCAATCCGTAATACCCTAAGGGACGTCAAAACATTACCTCCATTTGTATACATTTATTTTATTTGGGTAACGAATTTTTCAATTAAACATTTCCCATTTCGCCTCTAATAACCTTTGCGATTAGCACAAATACGGAACAAAGAAAAAAAATTCGACCTCCCATAATCTAAATTCGTTCCCTTTTTTGTTAGGACTCCGACCTAATGCTCTAGTGCTCACATTTCTAAAACTTTTCGTTGTCACGCGGGTGTGTGTGATTGAATTCGGTCACGATTCCCGGTTTTCCAACTCAGTAAAAAAGGAACCGCGACCAAATTAGGTTAGAATTGCGAAGGAAATTGCTGCGAATATCCGTCGATTTAAAATAAAAGAGCCCGCAAGGCCAAACAAAATTATTGCCCGATTGTAAATACATACAATCGCTGTCCACGGTTCGCGAATATATATATCTATGTATGTATGTAGGAGGTCGTAAATTTTAATTAAAAATCCTACATAAAACTTCCTGGTTTGAGTATATTCGTATTTTGCATATAGCCGCCGGGTGAGGTGGCAATAAAATATAAAAGCGTCATGTACTTAAATTTTAAAACAGGTTTATTGAAAACTTCCTCTGCCAAGTGCAGAATTTGCCATCTAAATGTCCGAAAATTGAATAATTTTGTTAATGTATACACGAAATTTTATGGCAGCCACAGGAAAGGGTATAGTCTTAAAATTTCGTATTTGCTTAGAATTCCAACGAATCTAACGTTGCCTGTGTTTGAATAATCGTAATGCTATCGTAACATTATTGCTATATGCACCTGGTAATTTTGGTTTTCCATCGTTCGCGATCTTCCCCCTCTTCTAGATTGGATTGAAATGGATGACCTGTAATATTTTCTATTTGCTCTAGCCATGTTGATGGCGCTCGACCTATGGGATCTTCGCCCTTCCACTTTGCCCTCTAAATTTCCTTTGCCTTTGCTTCGACCAACCTCGATATGTCCAAAGTATTGGAGGATACGTGTATGGTAAATGATGGATAATCCGTCCTTGATGTCGAGTTCATTCAGAATTGAGTAACTCGTTTTCCGAACTATTCATGAGATGTGCAGCATCCTCCTCCAACACCAAATCTGAAATCCATCTATACGGCGTCTATCAATGTTTGTTACTACGGACCATAAATATATAAATTTATTCACTCTTTCTATATTAGGGAGGCGGTTTTAGTGCCAATACACTAAAGAATATATGTAACCCTAGAGACACTTAACACCACCTCACCTACTCAATTTATATTAATCATTGCTTAATAACCAATTCTTTATATATTTATTTTACAACCACGCAGTGGTGAGGGTGACTCTTTTCTTTCTCCCTGACCCTAAAATGCCGTATACAATTATAAACCCAACTCCCAATACTATCCCAAGAGGGTTAATAATCAATTTACCAATTCAATTTGCACATGTAAAGTTCTTTTTAAAGCAAGACCAAAGACACAACAATAAAATCTGGAGAATTTACAGATTTATTATTTTTTACAATAAACGTTTGCGGAATACTTTTTGAAGGTACCTACACACTTAGCTTGCACGTTTGCCATATAAATTATATAAGCTTGTGGCTTTGTTCTGAAGGATTCTAAATTGCGAAAGCTTTACATACTCTCAGCGTCTCTAGTGCTTTGATACTACAGCTCACTAGCATTGTATTACCATTAACGACAACACAGTACTGATCATTGTAGTACATTTGACGGTGAAATTAGAGGTACCTGGTTCCTGGTAATCGGCTTACCTACATACGCACACGATTCATCCGCAAACTACTAATCGGCTTTGTTCGATAAAACAACATTAGCTACTAAATCAGATAGATATGACCTGTGGTAAATAATTTTTCGATTTGCTTTTATTTGCAAATATGTATCTCTCGATCTATATTTACACATTGCGTCATGTGTATTGTAATATTTTTCTACTTCTGCGTTGAAATCTACTGTTTTTGACATATCCCATAAAATGGACATGTAATAGCAGCTAATTGAATCGACATAATTGTATATCAGCCCATTCAATATGAAATGCGTAAATCTTCAAATCATTTGAATCTTATTACGATCATCAATTAGATTAATTTGTCAAACTACTTTCAAATATTTACTACTATGTAGATTGTTTAAATCTAAAAACACATGATTGAAAATTATTAATAGCAGCAATGATTTAATAAACAGTATCACACCAAATATTCGGAAAATGGTGTTGGACGTAATGATATCTACTACCTATCAATTTGACAACAAGCACAACAAGAGAGGATTCTTTTCAGAGGACCTACACAAAGGCATTGAAGATAATAAATATTTTCCATATACATATATATTATGAGCATCACTAACAGGAACTAGGCGCAAATGATTTTCCCAATAATCCTATGTTCTTCAACTAGTTTGTAAAATAACACAAATCGAAATTTCCAGTTCTGAATTCTATGGATTGGTGAGTTGAGCGTCAAAAAATAAGCAACTTACATATGTAAATGGGCATCACATCTCTTGTCGGATAGTGAATAATTGACATAGCCGGAACTAAGTTGATTTCCAGCAGTTGTGGAGCCTCAACTCCTAAAGTAGTCTCCTGAGGGACTAATTCACAGAACCATATTTTTTTGAAATGGTGCCACATTTTCACAGGTTCAGATTTCCTCGTCGATATTTTGAACCACTTGCTTGATGATGTTACTCTTGATGTGAGGTTAACGTGATTGCCTTTGTCACAAACTAAGCCTACAATACCAGCAAAATTGTTGCTTCTTCTTGTACATTTCTGATTATCGGGGAGTCCGCATATGGACTTTACTGGGTGCATAGTTAGCTAATGTTAGTAGTAGTGTTAATAAATAAACTTAGGTTACTATAATTGTCTTGTTTTGTGTATTATTACAGCCCGTAATGGAATTATAGATACATATGCACCTTGACAAGGTAGATTTAAATATACAGCGTTAGTAAAAAGTCCCGGAACGGTCGAATAACTTTGTTATTTGAAAATTATGATTTCTGAAATTTGGTATGGGGGTATAGTTAATATAAATGCATTTTATGCAATACAGTTTATATTTTTTTTCGCTTCCGGTTTAATCGGCAATACGTCCAACTTTTTTTTTAACGGAACGCCCAGATTTGCACTTTTGAATGCAAAATAAAAAACTACGTTCAGGAAGTATTAAAATGTTTCTTTTTATTCACAAGAAAACAGTTAAAAAATTAAAACAGTGTCCTAACACAGAAAAAACAAGGTACCTTTGAAAAAAGTTGTTGTTTAGTGTTTGCATTCTTTTTGCCGTCACATTTGACAATTTTAAAAGCGTTTTAACTTTTGCATCGCTATAAATTTACTTATTTTAGACATTGACACATTTGAAAATGGCAGTAAAACTTAATGAATCAGAACAAATTGAGATATTAATAATGCGTGGGTACGGTGATCGTCAACGTTCTTTTGAAGAGGTTCGTATTTTGTTTAATACTGTTTATCCGGATCGTCACATTAGTAAAAGTACGGTATGCCGAACAATTCAAAAGTTTGAAGTCTTTCGTCAGGTGAAGGATTTACCTAGAAGGGGACGTCCATTAACAGCAACAGATGAAGAAACTAGTTTGAATGTGTTACTTACAGTGGAAGAAAATCATCACGTGTCCACAACAGAATTAGGTCAAATTCATGAGATCTCTCAAAAATCTGCTCATAAGATTCTTAAATCAGCAAGAATGAAAGCCTATAAGATGTATCCCGTCCATGAGTTAACTGAAGATGATCCAGATCGTAGACTACATTTTTGCGAAACAATGACGGAATTGATCGAGCAGCAGCCTAATGTTTTAGATCACATCATTTTTTCAGATGAGGCAACGTTTTGTTCAACGGCACTGTGAACAGACATAATTGTCGCTACTGGTCAATTGAAAATCCGCATTGGATGTCTGGGCTGGTATTGTTGCAAACAGCATCATAGGACCATTTTTTATAAGAGGAAATTTAACTGGCAACGTCTACTTAAATTTATTGCGAAATGAGGTTGTTCCAGCACTTGCGGCCCTCTTTCCAAATGCAAACATAGGTGATCACCCTAATGCACATTTTTGGTTTCAAAAAGATGGAGCTCCCCCCCCCCCCCATTTTGCCCATAATGTCCGCGATTATTTGAAAGAAATTTTTCCAGAACGTTGGATCGGACGTAGAGGAGCAATCGAATGGCCAGCACGTTCGCCAGATCTCTCGCCATTAGATTTTTTCTTTTGGGGTCACTTGAAATGTCAAGTGTACAAAAATCATCCCCATAATCTTGAACAATTGGAAGAGAGAATAGTTCAAGAAGCCAATCGCATCACTCCAGAACAAATACAAAATTCAATAAGAAATTTTACTGACCGTTTACATTTTTGTCAAATTGTAAATGGAGAGCATTTTGAACAATTATTGTAATCGCAACCTGAATAGACAGGTATATTGATTTTTCTGTATTAGGACACTTTGTTAATTTTTTAACTGTTTTCTTGTGAAAAATAAACATCTTAATACTTCCTGAACGTAGTTTTTTATTTTGCATTCAAAAGTGTTAAAAAAATCTGGGCGTTTCGTTTAAAAAAAAAGTTGGACGTATTGCGGATTAAACCGGAAGTGAAAAAAATATAAACTGTATTGCATAAAATGCATTTATATTAACTATACCCCCATACCAAATTTCAGAAATCATAATTTTCAAATAACAAAGATATTCGACCGTTCCGGGACTTTTTACTAACGCTGTATATTTATTATTTGGTGTAATTTGGTGCGTTCGGTACAAATCCCCAGCAAAAAAAGGTTTTGATTAGAAATGCTAAGAAGAGTATAGTAGATCATCTGTATAAGCGGAACATGTAATCTGTCATACGGTATATACGACAAACACGCACTTAGGATGTTTTTAGTTAACTAGTTACTAATTGCTCAATTGGTCTGCAAAGATACAGATTCCATTGAAAGATAGAATGTTTGAAATGGAACCAGGTGACAAATACGGCCATTTGATACCAAATTTGGAATAACCACATCAAACTCATACCGCAGCTGAGTGGCAGAGACATGCATATCTCAAGGCGACCAGTACAGCTTATACAGAATGAGTTCAAATTGCGTCCTCCTGTTGTCATTAATACCATGAAATAGTCAGGGTTTGGCTAATTGTGAGCTATATAGAATGTTTGATGCTAAAAACAGATGATAAGTGAGGAGAAATTGCAACACCATCACTAATATACTTAAATGATTTTAATAGTTTAGTAAGTCCCTCTCTAGTAAAACAATCTTGAATAGACTAAAACAAACACATTTCTGTTAGATGCAGGTTGCCTCCATGTCAAACTTCACGCTTCAGAGTCTTATAACTAATTTTAATTAAAGTAGCAGACGAAGTCGA
>SMLS01059234.1:0-15612 GCA_004785975.1 Popillia japonica
GAAAACGGTGATGTATAATAAATTTAGAAAATTATTAATACTAATAATAACTTAAAATATATATTATAAATGTTTAAATACATGACATACTGTAATGCGATTATTGGTATATATATATTGCAATAGCGAACAAGATTAATACTTATACACATAGTAATTAAGCTATGTAAGTATTACACTAGTGATAGTCTGTGTAAAAGTGTTGAAAACACAGATTTTGTTTGCACCATGAACACCGCACAATAGCTGGTTTATTAGTATAGTGATATAAGATTTGACTTCATTAATAAAAGTATCGCTTACTAACTTTAGGTTTTCCATATCAGTATGCGTAGAACGAGTAATAAATTTTGTTATCTTACATGATACTATTTTATGTACCTTCTTGAAGTGCCATATCCACCAATGTCCTGCTTTAAACGATTCGTGTCCAATGTCTTCTTTAGCTTCTAAAGCCCACCGTCGAAGATCGATGTCGTGAATTATTTTTCCATCGATATGGGGTACCCCGTCCCCCGTGATTAGCTTTTTATGAAGATATCTACCTTGGGACCATGTATTATGCTGGAAACTTAAGCAAAGAAAATTATATCTGTTATAGGTCATTTGATTTATATCAAGAGACAAGTTTATTAATTTTGAAACTTTATTATTATTCTTCTATTTTTACAATTATTAATTTTCTAAACTTGTTATACATCATCGTATTCTATATAAAAGCGGCCTTCTTTTGATCAATAAGAAAAAGAAAAAATGATAAAAAAATGGGGGGTATGAGGTACCCCGTCCCCCGTTATTAGCTTTTTGCGAATACGGACGACGCCACCCTTAGGGTCATGCAATATGCTGCAAATTATGTTAAGAAAAAAATTTAATATCTGTTATAGTTTAGGAAATATTTGCAAAAATTGAAAAATCGTCCAAACTTTGGAGGGGGCTGTACCCCAAAATCGTGCGGATACGCAGATAAAAAAATACGTGTCTTTTACTTTGAGGTACATACTCTTTCGATCTGTAAAGTTTTATCGAAGTCGGAGGGGGACACCCGCCGGTGTTCTCTTGTAAGCTATGGAAGCTATCTACGGATTTATAAGCGGTAAGCCTTCATGTTGTGGGATCTTAGTATTTAACTAAGGCAAACATTTCAAATAGAGCTTATTGGCGTAGGTATACAGATATCAATTATGTATGTATGTATAATATATACATACATACGTGTATCAACTGTTCAGTCTTCGTGACAGTAAGTCTCGATTCAGAATGTAAACTTATGTATTATAATATATGCGGGTGCAATTAATTAATACAAAGTGCACTTTGCATGCATAATTTCAATCAGAAGTTTATAAACTTCTTATATCCTCTGTACAACAATGGTTCAGAGAATCGTTAGCGCAGGTACATACATATATCCTGTACATATACCGTGTTATAAAGCTCTTTCATAACGCTATTTAATGAAATAATGTGTTTCAATTTGCTTGTTTGAAGCAGATAGGTTTTCACCGGGAATTAATAAACAATATATAGTACAATAACGTCTCAAGATCGAAAGAAACAGACTTGTTTCGTTTATAAAATTGTGTCTTATACAACAGTAACATTGAGAAAAGTATCTCCTTCACTTTTCAGTAGTATCCTTTATGCATTGACCAGTATTGAAGTGTCCATAACGCATGTATATTACATGAAACTAAAGACATCTTGAATATAACATTGTAGACATAAAGTAAATTCATAAACTTTCGCAGATGGTTTACACGTATCGCCAGTTGACTAGGCAAAGAAAATACATAATCCAAAATGAAATGACAGTGTTTATAAGGATGCTTATCGTTTGCGTAATTTAAACAAGACATCTCTAATAATTAAATATTTCTGTATTTTGTATACAACTTTGGCGCAGTATTGACTGACGTCTGTTGCCTATTGGTTTTGTTGCTATACACACGCACACAATGCGTATGAAACATCTAACATATGTCCTAAACTATTAAGAATTAGAAATTTTGCTTGGTATTAACTGCTAGTTTGTGAGTGTAACATCTTCAGTTTACAGTTAAAAATTGTGTTAGAGCTTATAAGAATAACGAGGTGAGTACTGAAGGTATATACATATATATACTGAGAATCATATAAACGTATACAAGTGCGAAGTTTATTTTAACAACGTTTAAGCCTGTTATGGAGCTACCTCGCGTGTATTTTCATGAGTTAAAAGCCACATCAGTTTTGATGTTGAAACTTTCCCTACTTTACTGTATAAATTTTCTACGTCGGTGATATATAGCAGTATACTCTAATGTTAATTCGAAAGTAGACATTTTGTGCTCTTACATTAAAATTGCTATTTATAGAACATTATTTTCTGTCCTTATTAGTAAAGATAATTGGTAACTTCTGGAACCACATGGTAACCGAAATTTGCCTTTGTTACTTTACGTTACTATGTATGTATCTTCTTTATTAAAATTACGTATAGATTATGTTGTTTATGTTAATTGTGATTTTTAAACTGTAATTAACTTCCAGATTATTTGGAGCTCTATATGTAAATCGTATGTTGCGGTGCAAAATCGTGATTATAAGATCCGATCCAGATTGTCTTTAGATAATTTTGTTGATAGGCAGGGCAAGTGGTATTTATTTAACACAAATTAAATATCAATTCCTTCTTTTTGAAAATCTAATCTATTCATGTTCTGGAATAAAATGATTTTTAATTCAATTGTTTTAATTGGCCTCAAAGTAGAAAAAAAATATCGGAAAATAAAAAGATAAACTATACATTTTTGGAGCGGCTTTAACCTATATTTAAAAACGTCTGTTGGTCAACTTGCATGGGCGGTTATGTATACATATCCATAAAACAAATTAATTACGATAATTAACAGGATCGGTGGCAAAGCAATGTTACCTACGGTGGAGTAATATAGCAAGGGCTACAAATGACATATTGCATAGATACACTATCGACCACAACTGAGGGATCATTATGTTTTGTGAAACTAAACATACATATATTGAAACGTTTTTTTATCAAAGAAACATTTGTTTCTTATAAAATACAAGAATAATTATGATAAAAACATAGAAAGGAATAATATGTATTATTTTATTATTCTTGGAAGTAACAGTCATTAGACTGTTTTTTTTTGCAAATATTTGGAAATCGTGGGACTAGCTTTTGGAGGATATCTACTGCTATAGTTTGCCAGGCATTCACAAATTGCGCCCAGAGTAGCCTCTGGGATGTTGGACAGTGGTGTCGTACATTTCTGTCTAACACATCCCACAACTCCATGGGATAAATGTCGGGCGATTGCGGCGGCCAAACCATATTTATGAGGATACCTTCTGTTTCTGTTGTTATGGATTACTCCACAACATTTAAATTAATGTTATAAAGAAACACAAAGATCTAACTTGTACGTTTATTGTATGTTTAGGTTACAGTGAAAAAATTTCTTAAACATTATCGTGATTCGGCTGCACAGCACCAACGATGTTGCATTTAAGATGCTGACAACAAGAATGAAATGAATTTCTTCTTGTCTGGGATAAATGAAAATAAAAAAAGTGGTAAGGGTTTCTAAGAAGCGGGTGCAAAAACATTCCCGGGTTTTAACACATTTTCGGAAATAGAAATTAGCCAGAAGGGCGCAATAAAATAATAAAATGTAGGAATTTAGAAAAATACAGATTGTGTGATTCGGTGAAGCCTTATAAAACTTTATGAAATGAAATAAATTTACTATGTGCAATAACTTCTAAACTATAAAAATACAAAGAAACGTAAAACTAAAATACAATAAAATTCTTAACCTACGTGACAAAATAAAAGTATATTGGAAAAAGGCAGATGTTATAACACTGTTACTAGCAAATAATTTTTACAAAGTCGGAAGGCATGCTTGGGATCATTATCCTGCTGCATGTAAAACCGCTCAGCACTTAATCTTACTTCCGAAGGAATAGCGTGGTGCTCCAAAATGTCCCGATAATTTTCTTTCTTCAAAATTCCTTCAATTCAATGCAGATTCCCGACGCCATTAAAGGAAAATGAACGCCAAACTAGCACAGAACCACCTCCAGGCTTAACAGTTGATGCAACACATTCCGGCAGCATCCTTTCACCAGCTCGTCTTCTAACGAAAGTGCGTCGATTAGTTAAAATTGAATTGAAATTTGCTTTCGTCCGTTCATAACACCTTTGACTGCATATTCATGTCCTAATCCTTATGCTGTTTGGCCCATTCCAATCGTTTCTTACAGTTTTGCGGCCGTAGTAATGGTTTTCTGGTGGCTCTTCGACCGTGCAATCTAGCCTTCTTTAACCGCCTCTTCACTGTTGTGAGCGACACCGGATTTGCGCGCCCTTCATTTAACTGTGCACGAATTTCTGGAGCTGTTAGGCGTCTGTTTCCGGCCTAACCTGATAGTTGTTATTTGACAGGTTTTATACGTCTCTCGGCGTCGTTGGTTTCGTTTTTATTTTATTTATGCCTTTTCGTTAATTGCCATAAAAGTTTTTTTTAACTACCAGGAAATAATACCGTGTGTGCTTGGTAAGTTTGTAGCACATTATTTGTCATCATATGTAAATAAAAAGTTTTTGACGAATTTTATTTTTAAAAATGTGTATTGCCATACTGTTAAATGGGTTGCATATCTAGAAGAGGTCACGTGGGTGTCGGTATTAAATGAAAGCCCTCTATAAACAGTTATGGATTGAAGCTTTTGGTTGTAAAAATAAAGTGTAATCTGTTTAACTTGTATCTTTATTAAATTATTATTTTACAATATAGTATTAACTAGTGTTTAACTAAGTTTAAGTATAGATTATTGTAGGCGTATCAATAACAAACTCCATTACTTTTAAGTACACTTGACAATTTATATAACTACTAAGTGACAAAACAAAGGTAATGTCCACGATGAGGTATGATGCAAGCGTCAACTCTTCGTTTTATGCTTTCGAAGGCAATAATTAATTGCGATAGTGAATTAGTATTCTACTTCGGCACCAAGAGATCCGGTGAATATTTGAAAAAACTACAACACGAATGCCAATATCAATTTTTCCGCAAAACAAAAAACTGTTCGACAATATTTTGATTGTCACTGTATAGCATTTGCTTCATATATCGCTACGTTATGCTTGGGTATTTGAAAGAGTGATTGTAATTATTTTCCTGAGTGTTGTATTGAATTCTTACACGCGCATTATTTATAAGACGATTCTACATGAAACTTTGAGTTTTAATCCAAACATTCTGGGTACAATGTATAAACATTCATCTAGCCGATGACGTGGAGTCTCAATATATAATAAGATACATATATTACTTTGTTTAAAAAATCCCCATCGTAAAATGCTTTGTGAACATTTGCTACAGTATATACATTGCTCAACAAATTTAGTAGATATTTCTGAAAAATGAAAAAAACGACGTAATTGCAACTTACAGTAACACAAATGTCACATGTGTTTCAATTCTGCATAGAAGGTCTCTAAATAAATATTAGGACGTTCTGTTATGTTGCAGTATGTCTGTGTAAGTTTCAACAGAATTAGTTGCTTTGACAAGAATACTTGAATGACTTATTTGACTAAATATAGCGAAAAATAAATCTTATCGTTTAGTTTTATTTTAACGTTTATTAACATTTTGAGAATTCAAGCATTGTTATGCAAAACTAATTGCAAGTATAACGAATTACAGACTTAACAAAAGTAACATAGTAAGTATTAGTAAATATATTCTTTATATGGCAACATGAATTGACATTACACTAACAGAGAGTGAACCAAATTATGAAATAATTTTAGGGGAATGTGGTCGCACTGACCTCTGTGAAAATTCGTGAGGTATGTCTTACTATAGGCCGTCTCAACCTCCGTATGCAGTATGGGATGTAATAGCAACTATGCTTCTCTTACTATCCTTAGTTACTTGTCATTAACGGTACCCTTCTTTCCGGTTGCTATGTTGCAATGGAAGGACATACAAGTAAATGACCGATGACATACTGTGTAGGTATGATGTATGTGTACATATGCCCGATCAGACCACGTAAGCACATATTCGACATAAGTCATAGTCGCATAGTGCTTATATACAAAATATGGCACCTATGTATATTAAATGCAATTCTTGCTGCCTCCGTGCTGATGATGATCTGCCTGACTTTAGTCAAGCAGCTTTATACCGGTCGTTTTGAGAAATAGGATAATTAAAGCCGGAAAGACGTAAGGGGTATGAAAATTCGCTAAGAAGTGAGGGCGCGTATGAATCTACGAACAGTGTACTCTACAATATTGGTGGGGACGTAGCTCCCTTCACCTCCTCGCCGCTTTAAATATCCTATGACTCAAAACGACCGGTATACACTGTTAGACGATATGGGTTTCGACTTTAAAAAAGTAAGGTGGAAAAAAATACTCATCGAACAAGATGACATTATTCGGTGGAGGCATAAATACTTACGAGAAGTCAAGAAATTTAGAAAAGAAGGTACAATTTACTTCTTACTATTGACATGTCAAAAATATTAAAAAGGAAATGTGGATAAAAAATAATTTGCAAGATAACATTGAAAAATTTATTACTCCTGCAACAAATTCATCTTCGGAAGATCAAACCGATTCCTTGACCGACTAGATAATTTGGCAGAACACCTGTGTGTGTAATTGATATACTTTTCCTAAATATTATTGTATTATATAAGTATTTGTATAATTTCAGCTATTTTTGCAACTGCTATTTGATAAAGATTATATCGTTATTTTAATTTAATAAATTATATTACAGCCCCATAAATAAACGTTCCAAAATATAAATAACATTAATAAGGAGTAAAAATTAATAAAATTGAGGTTTTCTACTGATTATTAAATAAATAATCTATCGATCTATAATGCATCTCCGGTATGTTCGACAGGAATACCGTCCGAACCATTAGTTGATCAGTTGTGCTTACGCCATCTGGACGAGCATTATCATCCATATAAATTGACTGCTCTCCCAGAGCTGTCGTATATTGGAAAAAAAGGGGGTCGGTGCCCATCCATCCAGATATCTTCAAGCAATAAGTAAATCTTTCTCAATAAAATATAGATTGGTAAAGTTTCGAATTCTTAATCCAGCCTATACTACCACACAGCCACCGTTATACTGACAAGAGGGGACACCAGGGTTTTCCGACACGGATTTTAATGAATCTCAACTATGTTATACAAGGACCATCCCTGAGTACCCTGATAAGAGCTTTTATCTTAAGGTTCTGAGAAAATCTACGTTATAATTATAAAACTTCATTCAAAGCTATTAAAAAAAAAACTGACACATCAGCGTTATTTCGTAGTTTTTATAACATCGATAGCTGTTTTTGCGATGTCTTGCGTTACTTTGATCGAGATAAACATATTCTCGATTCATAGGCGGCGTATATTTCATTTTATACGGGAGATTTTAATTTTGATATTCGCGTCGTAATTGAACAAAAATTTTTTAGAATATATTCTACATAATTATATCTTACCATTCCCAATCTTTTTTACTTTTATTTCAATTACACCCTGTATGTGTACAACATTGATTTGGAATAACTTTAAACTACAGTATATCTTCTGCTTTATAAGTATAAGCTTCACACTTAATTAATTCCCAAAACGAATAAATTTGAAGGTTTCAATAATAATAATCGCAAACAATTTCTTATCAAAGAGATAGCTATGCAAATATGCGTATTTGGTTGGCATACCATTTATAAAAACGTAACCTTACCTGATTAAAGATAAATATGAAACCTTTTCGACTAATTGTATTCGAAATATAATCGATTGTAATCTTATTCCATATTTACTTCTACAAATATGATGAAAATTAAAAACTAATTAACACCTCTCGACGTTCTCTTTCCTACTGAAAGGGAAAGGGAAAATTGAATCAAAACACCTCGGAACTTTAATTTCATTTTTAATTGATGTTTTTTGTTGCGCCCGAGCATTTAACGTTTAATTAAACCATATTGAGAATTTCATTATTAAATATTACGCGGAAATTTGAAATGGAAATTTGAAACAAAGGTCGTATACTTTATGATACTATTATATAATCTTGGTAATAAATTAGGCATTCCAAAATCAGGAGAAACTAGGCATTTTTGGAAACGAAATGGATGATGAAGTTGTTCTTTGAGGACTATCCTAACAGATTCACGATTGACATTCGGTACAGTTGCACTTATTCTTCTGATGCTTATTCTATGATTGTTTTCTACTATTCGCAAAATAGCTCCTTTATTTGCAACAGTACGACGAGTTCTGTTAACGCCAGATTCATATTTTGGTTTTTTAAAGCAACCATCTTCTCCCAAACGCCTATGGACGTCAATAAATGTCCTAACATTAGGAACTTGTCTTAATGGGCATCTCTCTCGATAGATGCGTTGAGCTTCGGAAGAATTTGAACGAGCTTTGCCGAAACATATGATCATGTCTCTGTATTCCACAAAAGTATAGCACACCATTTTGAACTTTCAATGAACTAATTTGATATTGCTTTCACAATGTACCAAATGTTTTGTTCCATGACAAAAAAATTTTATTGCCTAGGTAAAAGTGAAATACAAGAACAAACAGAAAGTAATCGGACATGTATGTATAGGATTTTTTTTTGTTATTTCTTGGTACTCGATCACGTGTTGCTATGCATTGTAGTTTTTTCTATGTCACCCTGTATATGTCAAATAAATTACAATAACAGTAGTCTCTTACGGTAAAATTGTGTACATACGTTTACTAACCAAACACGCTCACAGTAAAACTACAGAGAAGTACTTTTTTTGTAGCAACGTGTGAAATTGAATCCTTTGTTTGCAATTTCGAGTACACAGCTGACAAAATTGCTGTGTGGATTTGGCATTCTTTCGACTTTGAAATTTGAAAAAGCATCTAAAAAAACCTCATTTTGAAAGTGCTAACCACTAGAAAAATAAGGGTGACGTCCATATCCAGTATTACTTTTAAAATACTGAGTTTGAATACTTTTTTATGTTGCTATTCAAAAATATATTTAGAATGTGCTAACACTACGTAGTCCCAAATTTAAATTTTGGAATGAACTCGCATCATTCAATCTATCTAATAATAATAATAATAATAATAATAATAATAATAATAATAATAATAATAATAGTAATAATTCATGCCTTAGCATGTGGATTAAAGCGATTTTTTTCATGTTTTTAATTTATAGAATAAAAGGTGTAAAGTTTGGATGTAATTTAATTAAACCCCATTTAGCATTTCCAACATACAATAATAATCACATTTAGAAAATTTGTATATTTCTCTTTTCAGTGCATTTGAGTATTATTATGAGCATATTGTATGTATATTAAAGCTACGTAGGTAGATAAAAATAGCTCACAGATTTTAAAGAAATCACAAATTATTTTTTCTTAATTTAAAAGCAGAAAATATTAGATGAAAAAAATGTATATACGTCACAAACAGAATTCATTTCAGAAATTGCCCTCGAGTGTACACAAGCAAAACGTGACAGTGCTTTGAAAAAGAAATTGTTTCTACTCATACAAATAAAACAAGCTACACAACGACATTAACAATACATTCTTATAACATAACCATAACATTTTAACTTTTTTTTGGTTTTGACCTTTCTCTGCGCTTGTATGATAAAATAGAGATAACAACTTCCATATAAGGTACCAATGAAATGAATTTAAATAGGGTTTGACGTTTTACTTTAAATAATTAAATTGTTGACACTGGAAATATTTTCATTAAATACGTCGATAGATAAAAATTCTCACGTTAAATTATCAACTGCTACTAAATTAACTTTTCTAATCAGAATCAGACATGGGCTATAATAACAATAAGCAAGTTTAATTAAGAAAACATGCGGGGCTAGCAGAGACACCAAGCTTTCATGTAAGATTTTAGTGCTTTAACCGTAGATAAATTAAGCAATATTTCGTAGAATTAATTCTAGAAATCTTGTATTGCCATTCTGAGAATGTATTTTACAAAGTTCCCAGAATTGCTTGGTATTTTCGGGCTTCAACCAGTCTGATAAATAGAAGATAGGGCAACTTAGGGAAACTTATACGGTTTCATCAATATTGCGGTGTTATATTGAAAGGAATTCTTGGTTTTTGCGTTTAATTATTTCAAAATTAATGGAATACTTTACAGCGTTTGGAAACATTACATAATAATCAATAGACAATAGACACAGCATATTGACTGCATTAGGGTTTTATTACATTTGTTGTCTTGAACGACGTTCGTTCCATTAAGTGGTTCGTTTCGAGGGTTTAGCCCATACTGCGTCATTGCCTCTTATTATTGTATCCTTACATCGTTTAATGCACCTTTTTAATGAATATAAGGCATTGATAGACATATACTCAGTTTTATCGTTATAATAGAGTTCTATATACCATACATGCAGCAAATTTATAATTCACTTGATAAGATATATGGTAATGAAAAAATACCTTAGTTAGCTTAGTAAGCAAAGCACACTTTCTTCAAAGCAGAAATTGTAAGTGCATCTTCTTAGGAAAATGAAGTTTCGGGATTCATTTCCGGCTATGGCGGTGGATGTTAGGTTCTAGATGTTTTATAGTTGAAGGTTTAGTGGCGTCACCTTTCCAGAAAATTTCACGATTAATTTTGTCATATGATCTCGGCTGTTAGACGATGTCTCTGTTACGCGAATAATGCAGATTTTGAAATTTTCATATAAAACTGTATGGTAAGTTACTCCATCTTGCTGAAAATACAAGTCTGTTACATGACCATTTTCATATTATTGACTTCGTGCCGAAAATAAAAAGATTAACATGCTTCTATATATGTACATATGTTGACTATTGCTATCTGATCTTCATCGCGTAACAGATATCGTCTATTACGGCAAATGTAGCAATGTTGTCATGTATATACCGGCGAGTTGCAAATGCCCTCAACAGAGAAGAAAATTTAGGTTGAAGAACCAGCATCGATCCATGTATTGTTACTCTCCATTTGTAATGTACAGCGCATGTACAACAGATGTCCGCGCCGCCGAACATAAGGAAGCGTAACTGGTCGTAACACCTCATCTACGTATCGGCGACCTGTCATCGGCTATACACGCGGCAGGCGTATATGTCCTCCATATGTAACAGCATCCCATACCATAATGCCCTGCTGGTGGCGAATATGGCGTGGTTGAACGCACTGCTTGAGTAGACGCTCACCAGGTCGCCCACAAACCAAAATTCGTGCATCACCGACGCCCAATTCGAATCTTGATTCGTGAGAAAACAAGATATGCCTTCACTCGGCAACTCACCGATACCTTGCGTTAACCCACTGGTAGCGTGTGCGGCAGTATCCGGGAGTGAGTGGAAGCCGCTGCAACGCACGGCGTACTCGCAGTCCACCTTCTATCAGACGCCCCCGTACAGTTCACATAGTGAGTGCGCCTTCCCTTCCCGTTGCCCAAATGGCTCGAAGTTGTCTTGAGGACGACGCACGCTACGTTACAAAAGGGCACGGTACTCGCGTGCTGTGGTCACGTGGGGCAATCCCGCTCGCAGTTGAAGGCACGTACGTCCTACTTCAGTCCATTCCCATCATGCCCGTTGCACGGCAATGGACGCTTGAGACGGCGCGCGATGTCATGGAAGGATACACCCGCTAGGGGCATTCCCACAAACATTCCTCTCTCAAGTAGGGTGATCGATCCGCTATTAATTATGCAATGAATACAACTAGATACAGAACGTTCACACCACGCTAAGAAGGAACGGTTTCTCCATTCCCTTTGATCTCCATGGCGACGGCATTTTCCACCTATCGGAGCCGCTTGCGGCGGTAGCAAAAGTCGAAACTCGCTGTATAGACTCGTCTATAGGAAACCTTGCTGCTCCACAAATGTTATGTATCTTCACTCGTTCAGATTATACAGGGTGTGCTACTCAATCCGATGTTTGCTGCCCGTTTGTTTCCTTTGCTGTCTCCTTGTTGTTTGAAATCCTCTTGTTCTTCCCGCGGGTTTCTGGACACCTTTGAGTTTTTTATTCTCTTTTACGTAGCCTTTTCTTCACACTAGCTTTTGTGACTTCTTTACGTCTTTTGTGATGTGGTTTTACAATAATTTTGATGAATAAAATTTTTCACATTATAATCGGGGTTTTTGATATTTTCCTGTACACGTCGTTGTCTGAAGTCTTTTTTTTCAAATTTAATTAATTAGTTAAATCTTGACTACCTACCTAAGTAGCCAGTAGTACCTAAACACTGCATGTAAAAATTCTCAATTATTTGTTGTTCAACAGAAAATCAATTGTAACATTACAATAAAGATAATTCGTTGAAAAAGTGATACAATTGATTTATTGTATGCATCGGACAACAGTAATATGTAGTACTCTAGTATAGCTACCCATTATCACGCTTACTATTAAAATTTGTGTCTTTACTGTATTCATATAATCAATTTATTAATATAAGACACATCTGTTAACCACGCTTGATTATTTATGACTGAGCTGGTGTATGTAATTGCAGCTATGGCAATAAATTTTGTGTAACTACGAATCAATTCGGATAAATTTTCTCGAAAATATAAATTTACTACCCTTGCATGTTTAGTTATATATCAGTTTAATTTTCAAAACAAAGTAATGCGGCTAGATTTATTAATGCATACATTTTATTTCCTCTCATAATTTACAGATGTTTCGAAATTTTGTAAACTGTGAACAACTTTATAACCAAAACTGCAAGGATTTTACCAGTTAAAGTCAGAACGTAAATAATTTTATTTCAACTGTTTGTTCCCTGTACACAAAGTAATCAGATATCGTTAAATTTAGAAAAGGCTTTCCTTTCAGAACCAGTCAAAATTCCCGGTTCTGTTTCACTTTAGGAGGAGTAGGTTCTGCGGTAACAAAGTTTTTATATTTGATACGTAATTTCAAAGAGTTTCTCTTTTATGTAATTTCCTCTGGGATCACCTTGGAAGTTTTCCGAAGAACTCAAAATTAAGTGAGAAGTACAGCAAGATAAATATTTAAATACCTTTTAGAAGTTCGTTGTCTTGAAATTTCATTGAAATTGTAATAGTAATACAGCAGCTATAATTTATATTGTTTGCTAATGCTACCATTGTTAACTGAAAAGGCTTGGTAGGGAATAGAAATAACATAGTATTACTTACTATCGAACTGAACTCTGTTGTCAGTATAGGTAGATAGAGCTACATACATATTACATTATGGCCATCAATAGAAATTTCATTTTAAAAGTTTGTGAGATTAGATAAGCGTTGAGTGACGAACAATAAACTTTTATATTTTAATATAATCTACTTAATAATCCTATACCTGTTTAGATATTTTGCTACGCGAACAAAGTTTATTCGCAGACATAAACAGAAATTACAGAAGTTATAGAAGTAGTTTTTGCTACTGTCAGAAAAGATTAGGTATAAGCAGTATTTGTTCAGCATCGCATATGGGTGACTATCATTTGCCGTTGTTACTCATGTGATTGAGTAATAATAAGACTGATATCAAGACTGACAGTATTAGAAAGTGAAACAAAACGTTAAGACGAGGAACTGTTAGAAGTAACATGTTGGTAGTCGTGGTACCTGCTGAGCGAAGCTCCCTAAGAGCACCCCGTAACCCCCTGCTAGGTCCTTATAAACCTAGGGCTGTAGCAGTATGTACTATCGCTGCCAAAAGTAGCGAATCAGACTTCAAGCGATATGACCTTTCGTATACCTGCGTAACATCCGACTAATCGCACTGGGCGACTGTAATTAGAGACGGATACCTACCTAGCAGGTAAATTTGAGGCAGAAGGATTTGCAAGAAATGCAAAGCTTTTATATATATAATATAATTTACCATCGTTGCATTTACTCTATATTATAAATAAGTGCCTACTAGAATTATTAAATAGGTTTCGTAAACACAAGCACCCTTTTCTGTTTCTTGATAGTAAATTATATATCCGTAAAACATGCATGGTTTACACTTGCATATTTTAAATCATACGCTTCTTAATATAGTAACACAATTTTATTTATAGGAAACAAAAGAATTGTCCGGAAAGCGGTATTAAAAACGATTTTAATCATATTTAAAGAAATTTACTACGATCCCCTTAAATTCCTAATGTCTTTTAAATTACTGTAGCATTTATTGAACCGACTAAAACTTGTTCTTGTTGTTCAATGTATTTTGTAGCGTTAATGTCGGCAAATTTTAAATATATTTTTAATTACCAACATCGTTCAAATCCCACAAAATTCTTAGAAATAATAGACATTTTGCTATCAGACACATTGTATATTTTGCACTGTTTGAATTAAAATATTAGGCGAATATATTAATAAAATAATATTATACAAGGCGAAACATCTAATGTATTTCAAAAATAAATATAGCTTTAGAACTAAATGATAGAGAATATAACAAGTTTTATTCTACAAGGAACCAACCACAGCCAAAAGTGTAATCTTAGGTTACCCATGTACTATCGCCACCAAAAGTAGCGAATCAAACTGCAATAAAACCCGTCTATTATAGGATTGCAGGCTAAAGGACAGCGAGCATTTAAATGAATTTAAACGAAGCGAGTTATGAATATATTGGAAATAAATATGATGTACTAAACTAAGGTAGAACCTAGCCAAATTAATTGAAGAAAAAGAAATTTATCAAACAGTGCAAAATATACAATGTGTCTATTATATCTAAGAATTTTGTGGGATTTGAACGATGTTCGTAATTAAAAAATGTAGGTATTTAAAATTCGCCGACATTAACGCTACAAAAATACGTTGAAGAACAACGCAACGCTGGTAGAAGATATTATATATAATAGCTTTGTATTTCTTGCAAATCCTTCTGCCTCAAATTTACCTGCTAGGTAGGTATCCGTCTCTATACGAAAAGTCATATCGCCTGAAGTCTGATTCGCTACTTTTGGCGGCGATAGTACATACAAAGAAATGCAGGATATCAGAATCGAGGTAGTAGTGCGAAGAATAACTAACCTACACAGTATGCATTCGTTTTTTAGAAGCAATAAAATACATTATTGGATCTTAGCTCGAATAGGGAAGCATAATACGAAATAAATTACATTCTTTATCCAATAAAAGTTTATCTAGACAGCAATCACATTACATAAACTAGTAAATCAATATAAAAAAATGTTCACTTTCTTGCTTTTACGATGGCTTGGAGATCATTAGGTCAAATATTGTAAGGACTACAAAAACAGTTTCGATATAAAATATTTCATATGTACAGGCTTTAAATATCGACAATATTGTGGTACATACGTGAGAGGTGTCAGATCACGGTAACTCAATGCGTCACTCACTTTCCAGTGAGTAAATTTTCGCTTCTAGCATAGTTGATATGTCGAGTCACCGTGACTTGAGTCTAAACCCTCATAATCGAGACTCAGAGAGAGCACAATTCAATGCTCTTGATTAAAGCGTTTGAACGGAATTAACAATAAAGAATTAAGATAAACATTGGCGGCAGTAGTTTCTGTTCAGTGAA